>LKNJ01001527.1:0-88340 GCA_002120245.1 Maccullochella peelii | reverse complement strand
GGGGAGGGGGAGGAGGTGGAGGTGGTCCTGAGAGGCCTGGCGGGGGAGGGGGAGGAGGTGGTCCAGGAGGTCCTGGGGCCGTTTCAGCTTTTAGATTTAGTCCGATAGAGTCCAAGTTGAGTTTTTTCGGCACATTCTGGCTGGGGCTGTGAGCGAGCCCGCTGCCGTCACCCTCAGGGCTCTTGATGAAGGTCTCCCTGTCCGTCTGGATACCCACGGTGCGGCAGGTCTTGGGAATCGGGTCATCTGCAGTGGACACAGCAGCATCGCAGACCTCACCTCGCTCCAGGCTTATATTGTACGCCCTGTCTCTTTGCATCTTGGCAATGACTCCTTCCAGGTGTGATATTGACACAGCATTCTCACCTCGCAGTTGGAAGATCTGAAGCTCAAAATCAGACTGCGGGGAGCAAGAGCAGAATGCCAGAGACAAAACAAAACCACAGAATCAGAAACTTTTCCATCATATAATAAAGCCATAGTAGTCTATCAAGTGTATAATTATTCTTCCAATGGACCTACATGAATGTGATTCTTTGTTGAACAATAACACATTTTCAGCATTGTTTTTAAATATATTCCCATTACATTTTTCCCAGATCTGAGGTTAATATCTGACTCTCACATTGATAATCTGGTAACTCCAGTTTTAATCTGACATTTCAAACAATGAAGAACAATCCAACAAAAGCAAAGTATTGATTTGATACAGAAAGGAAATGCAATGAATCTTACACATGTTCCTTGTTAACTTGTGTCAGTTTAGAAATAGAATGAGGCACGTTCCCGCCCTTTCTAGTGGGTTGATATGACTGTGGCTGACTGTGGTACATGTTTGTCAGTGTCAGCACCAGTCCTTTAAAGGTCAATGTCAAATTAAAGGCTTTAAGCAGACAAGCTGAGAAACCAATTCTGAGGTCAGACTTTTTCGAGGAAATGGTCCATAAAGCAATTTATCAGTGGTACAAGAAATTATGTAACACGGCCACAACTACGTTCTTTTGGTTTTCCAAATGTATACAGTAAGTTTGAGTCTTGATTAAGCTTACAGACAAAAAACACCAGTGAAACACTGTTCCCAACCTCGGCTTTTGATGAATGAAACAGACACCGTTAAAATTAATTTGGAGAGAGGCATCGCACTGCAGAAAGGCAGATGTCCATCACAGAACTCGGTGTGTGGAAAGGACTGAACATTTGCAAGTAACATTATTATACATAACACATGAAACTCTGGTCAGCAGAAAGCTCTTAAATAGTTTTAATTGACAGTGCAGTTTTAACATAACATGTTCTTTAAGATTTTGCCTCTGTTTTGACAGACAACAATATATTTTGTGTCACAAAAATAATGAACTTCAGCTTCACTTTTGCTATAAAAGTGCTAAAGGTCACATTAGGAGTCAATAATCAGGACATTAAGCCATTATAAAAATATTTTGATGATTCAAAAGTTATATGTTTTTAATGGTTTACTTATTAAATGCTCATACTCTGGTCTAATGTGATTATTTTTGTTTGTCATTCTGTGCCTCATCTGAATACTGGAAGCTTGCAACCAAATTCCATCTACAATATCTCTCTTTTATAAAGACACTACAACTACATTTGACAACAGAAATTTGAGTCTGATTTAAGTTTTTTTCTCTCTCTCATTTTAACATATCTATACTGTTTCTCTGGGAATATAAATGTATAAAATTAACTTTAAAACTTAAAAAAAAAATTACTTAATTGACAGGTTGACTAACAATTTACATACAAAAGACGTTTTATACACAATAATGGGCCTCAAAAAACTTAAAAACCTGTGACATCTTAAAGCTTCTAGTGTGGTAAGTAAATACTCAGCAGAGTTTTCACACCAGCTCAGCTGCAGCACATTTCATGCTTACTTAGTGCCATCTTGTGTTCAGGAGAGTCAACTGCTAGGACAGACCAGATATTCCACAAGTGCATTATAAATTTAACTAAATTCGCTGTTCATGTCTCACGCATGTGAATTATTGTCACAAATGTATTGCTAAACTTTCTTTCACAAATCCCAAATTTCTCTTTAATATTGTACACCAGAAGGCATTTACGTAACTTTCTAAACACTTTGAATTGCCTTGTTTTTGAAAGGTGGTATACAAATAAATTTGCCTTGCCTCGTCTGCCCTCACAGAGATGCCTGAGCTAATTTTTTCCAGTGCGTAATATGTTTTCAGTCAGTGTTGGAACATGTCTGCTAAAGTCATATGATAACTTACATGCATCCTCTCCAGCTCTTCCTTGCACTCTCTCTTCAGCTGCAAGAGGGCAGCCTGGTGCTCTGACAGGAGGCAGAAAAAGAACACTTGCATGACTCATTCTGCTGGCAGTCTGATTTAATAAATACACACTGAAGGCTATCAGATCAACAATCACAGCACATTGTTAGCATTTCTCTACAGACTAAGAGAAAGGATTTATAGGGCTAGAGTGATGGTTTCCTGAACGAAAGATTAGCATGTTAAATCTCTATCAAGCTAATCTGCAAGTCAGTGCTTTGAGTGGTAAAACTCTACAGATGGGCGGCTCACTTACACTATAAATGGACCATACTTATAACTCAACCAACCAGTTTTAAAATTATACTGCTGGCTAAAATGACAGCCAAAACAAAACATTTGGTCAGGTCAAAACACATGCTGATGTGTTGGTACTAATAAGATGAAGGCAGGGGAACATCTGCAATTTCATAGTACAACAGAAACTAGACTACAGAGACTAACTTTGTCAGTTAAAAAAATATTTTGCGATTGAGCATACTTTCACTGCAAAGTTAGTGATGAACTGCAATATCCTGCGCTATCCTATCCAATGTACCATGTTACACAGTGTCTCGTCACCTGCTGCCAAGCTATCATTTCAATTTATTTCAGGACTAGACTGTTGAGTGTGGGGCTCATTTTTAGTCATTATTCCTATTTACAATTACTAAAATCAAGATCACATGAAGAAGATGATCCTGTTTGGAACTGATGCACTGCTATTCAAAGACCAACGCATAAGCAATTTGTTGTAATGAGTGACACTGTACTGTACCAGTCAGGCTGATCTTAAAAATCAATTAAAACTATTTTAATAGACTGAGTATTCCACAGTCATTATTTACGCCATTTAATCAGTACTCTAATCTAGGGCCATAAAGGTTAAGTGTAAAGTGTTGAGAAAGAAATGCATGACATATGAATGTACGCATGTGTTGGTTTATCTATATGGCCCACAGTCTGGACTTTTGCTCTGCTATTCTCGCACTATTCTCACAGACAAGAGCAAAGCCCGATTGCGGAGCACAAATCTCCAGAATAATCCACATTTGCTAGACCTAATCTATTCGCAGGGATGAAGCTGCAGCACCACTCAGAACATCCAACAGTTGCTATGCACTGCACGCTTTTAGTCAACACAATTTCACTGTACCCAGAACATGAAAAGGGAAGCTTTTTACTTTGTAACTGAACCAGCCAATGGACAGCTGCGTGTGCTTTTAACCTGTCTTTGTGCTATTACACCTTTGGAGCACAAGGTGGGCCAAACACGGCGTGCTGCCCAGAGCATGCTTGATTCCATTAAATGTGTTTACCTCACTAACACCCACACATGCTATCCCTGTGGTGCCACAAAACAGCAACCACACAAACAGCAGCTTTAAGTTGCAGACACAGCCTCACTGTGTTCTTAAATGGATTTAAAGGATGTCTTACACCCTGCTGCTGACACTTAGCTAGCTCTGCATGATTTGTCTCAGAGTCTAAGAGGAAAGTGTGAGTGCTCAAAGGTATGCTAGTGGTGGCTCTACTTTTGTTTCAGTGTTTTAACAAGGGATCCGTTCAAAAATACTATGATATATGATATCTGCAACGGTCCTTATCCACAAAGCCAGTCAGTGCGAGGTGTGTCAGTATAAGCTTGACTGACGTGATCCTCTGTCAGCATTCCTGGTCTTAGATGCAAAGACAGACAACAGCGTCTAAAGCAACAAGCTTGAGGTTCTTACCTGCCTCTGTGTATTTGAGCCCCACCTTCTCTTCTTCATCTTTGGGTTTGGGTGGGGGCCACACAGCCTGCAGACGCCCTGGAGTCCGGTCCTCACTGTCTGTAGGGGACGTGACCTCCGTCTGCGGGTAGAAAACACTAAACTCAGCGTGTAGCCTGGCAATGCAATGATACAGCACCCATTTGTCTCATAATTGTCCCCTATCTTTGTACAAAGCACATGTGGAACTTTATTTCCAATAAATAAAGAAAGATAATATTATAAGATAATAATTGTGTGTTGTTGAGATATAAAATGATATTAGGTGTGGGATTTCATACATTAGCCTCTGTGGGACTTTTGAGTTCCTTGCCAGGGGACTTGGAGGTTCTCTCAAAAATAGACCTCAGGTTTTCCTTGTCATTCTTGATTTTCTTTTTCACTGCCTCCAGATCCACAATTTCAATTTTATCCTTTTTGACAGTTTTGGGGCCAAAGATGCTCCTGAAGGTTTCATAGGCCAGATCTGAGGTTTTCTTTTTTTCCTGTGGGGATGTGGGGGTTTCTGGGCCTGGAAATGTATCTTCCACAGCCTCTTCTCCATTCTCAGGCTCTTTTCTGCTGTGTTGAGGGTCAGCATCTTGCCCGTCATCTGACATTTTGGTCTCATCCTGGTTGTCTAGGTTGAGCAGCTGACTGAGCTGTCCCATTACAGTGCTTTTAGTTTCTGCAACAGGTTTAGGCTCAGCATGTTTTTTGACTGGAGTGGCTGTCTTCTGCTCAGGGAAGAGCTTGGCTTTGTTTACTGTCTTCTTCAGGCTAAGCAGGGCCAGGTCGGCATCCTTCTCCCTCTGCTTGATCTCTGCAACTGTCTCCCTGTCTTCCCCCACCGCTCCTTTCTTCAGCACCCGCAACCCACTGAAGAGAGCTGGCATCTGGAAGGAAGGGGGCGAAGAGAACGATGCGCGCCTGGATGGAGATAAGGTGGAGGAGGTAGCAGAGGGGGAAACGGATGAAGCTTGAGGGGGTTTGTTTGTTTCTGGTGTCTTTGGAGCAGTTGTGCGCTGTGAGGCAGGACTGGCACTTGGCTGAATGTCACCTGGGGACTTTTCAGGTGATGACAGTGACATGGACTTTTTAAACCTTGTAGGATGATTTGTGATACCAGCAGAGTCTGGGTGCTCCTCTGGACTGGAGGATGATTGGACTGAAACTTCAAGAGTCTTCGGGATGGAGGGAACAGAGGAGGACACTTGGCTGGAGAGAGGTTCCTCAGTCCTCTCCTCAGCCTCAGCCCTTTGCTCATGTGTCTCCCCCTTTTGTGTACTATCTAAGTCCTCTGTCTGCTTTAAAGGAGAGGCAGGATTATGTCCTGCAGCCTCCAAAGCCAGAGGTCCGGAGATGATGGAAGGAACAGGCAAAGAACAATCTATGCCAGCATACTCGTCGTCATCCATTCCCACATTGTCGCTACTATTCTCTCTAGCACCAGATGTTTCTACATCCACAGGCACGGTGGTGGCACTCTTCTTGGGACTGCAGCTATTTCCCTGTTTGGAAACTGAAGAGCCCAGAACTGTCCTAGAGACAGTTCTGCTTACGAACCTGCCTGAATATAGAATAGCTTCTATGCGGGATGTCTCCTTAAGTTTGTGTGTTCTAAACATAGGCACTTGGTACTCTGCCTCTGCCTCACTGGCATCTTTTAGCTCATCTCCATCACCATGGTCCCCTGTATTATCGTCCTCCTCAGGTAGGGTAGGCGTAGTGGTCCTGGCAAGCTTCTCCAACAAACTAGTGCTGCTGTGGGCCGCCTCCTCGTCCTCATTTTCTGTGTCACTATACGTTTCTACCATTGTGACCTGGACCAGATCTAGGTCAACCGAGGCTCCAGCTGCTGTTTTAACTTGGTCGCCAGACTCTGTGCAGGTTTCCGATGATTCAGCCCTCTGTCCTGAAGCAGTCACACTATCCTGATGCATATCTTCCCTCCCTTGAAGCTTGTTGTCACCGTTAGTAGTCTGAACGCCTTCAGGAAGAGAATACTTCCCATCTGACAGCTCCTTGAAAGATGTCAGCAAGGCCGACTCCATGTCTGCAGATCTATCCCGACTGAAGAAACTGCTGAAGACATCCCGGAGGGAACTAGGGGGCTGCGTCCCCAGTTCATCTGAGTTATTACTTGCACTGTCCATTATTGTTGTCAAAGTGTCACAACAACTGAGAGCAAAGTGAGGCAAACCTAAACAGGTAGCAGATGTAGCAAAGTGTCCAATGAAAATGTCACAAAAGGTTCATCTCCCCACCTCCAGTTATCCAAGCTGCTGCTATTCCACCTGTACCACTGGCTGGGAACAAAAGGCCTTTGTATGGGCAAATCTCCCCAGCTCCCATTACCTTTTCCAGTAGGGCGCCAATTATAACAGCGCTATACTGTATTCCTGTTTAGTGACACACAAACAGGTTGCATATAGTAGACTTTATAATATCACATAACAACTACTACTGACTGTATGTTGTCAGTAGTACAGTTCAGTCTCCTCTGTGAGAGCAAGATTCCCATGACGCTGCAAGTGAAATCAAGCTGTTCAGTGGCTGGAAGCATGTCTCACTGTAATCCTCCCTGGGAGAGCAGGAGAGCAGAGTTCACCTGCCTTTAACAAAAAGTATTTCCAACTGTTTCGACAAGTTGAGCCATGTTGAGTTCCCATAAAGTTGTGGGTTATCCTTCTCTATGTGCCGGTATACAGTCTGGAGTCCTTGAGTAAACTGTTCTTCTAGTTTGTGTCGGCCTCAGTTGTCTCTCAGTTTACAGGAAAGCCCTGTGTGTTGTTGTGTGAGAAAAAAAAACCCTCTCAGGTTGGAAAAAAATGGGTCTCACTGGTCTACCCAGTCTGGGGACGCCTCCCTTCAGGTTCCTCCCTTCCTGGGAGGGACCTGCAGAGCCCAGTACGGCAGGTGTCTAATTACCTCTGCTCACTTCCGTAAAATGGCTGCTGAGGTTACAGAGTAAACACAGAGGGGGAGTAGTCTGTCGTCAGGTGGAGAGCTGCAGAGGTCCATTAACCCAGCATTACAGTGAGCTGCAATACAGGGCTTAAGAAGTAGTGATCAATCAGCCTGGCCTTAGCCAGCTCTAGCTAACATGCTAAGATGCTAACATGTGAGATCAGCAGCTCATGAACACTCAGACAGAACTGGGCTGAATTCAGTAAGGAAAAAAAGGCATTTTGATTCACTTACCATGAGTCTCTATATACTGAGCACTGTTTTGATTCAAATCGGAAGTTTAGTACTTAGGACACATTTTTCTAAGGAGAAAAGCTTTAAAATGTTTGCAAGCTAACGTTAGCTAAGTAATACAATCTATGTGGGAAAGAGGACTACCTAAATAGTTTGTATGAGAAAATAAAAAAGAGAGAAACAACCTCTGTGGTATTTCAACTATGTTTTTTTTTTTTTTTTAGCTTATCCTTGATATAACCTGCTCTAACCTTTGATAGGTTTTTGTACAAATGCCAAGAAAGTGGTTTGGAAAACACAGCATTCTTCAAACTGTGGTTGTCCATAGCAACCAAAGTTCACCCTCCTTGAATGAATTCCTAGACTTCCAGATCGATTGAGTTCTGTCTACAGCTGCACCTACCAAAGGGCACACTTCTACAAGCCTGTTTTAAAGAGTGCTTTTCAAATGTCTTCCATCTACTTTTATGACTGTTCTAAATGAAACATTCTGAAATACTATTGTGTCCCCCGACACAGGACCAATAACTAGTAATTAATTGTTTTTCCATCCAAGAAATCTTCCTAATGATAAACCACAGGATGCTACAAGAAACACAACAGGAAGACAAATAGGAGAAATTGACCTTTTTCAAGACTTAAAATGGTGACGTTGAAAATGGAAGTAATTAACCCAGCAAAATAACTGCAGGAATGATGGAAATACTGTTGTACAAGTATTTCCTAAACAAGTATTTCTTTGTCACCGTTATAATTTAATGTTGGAAATGTCTTACCAATAAAAACCTACGTGAAAACATAATTGTAATTGCATTTTCCTAGGATTGGTGGTCTTCTGAAGAAAGCCACAAATAGAGAGGGGGCTTCTGTGGCCGAGGAATTAAGTTATGTAAGAGCAGTGGTATTTCATACACACACACAGTAATGAATGGAAGAGTTCTCAAAATAGAAGTTGCAGATCATACAAACACCACAGATGTAAAAAACTATCAAGTCTAGCCCATGGACAAACCTCCCTTTGGGTATTCAGCTGTTACAACACACTGAGAATATATCATGAACAATGGAGGTGTGTGTTTTTGTAATGAATGAAAATGGATGATGTGACAATGAAGCCGTGCTACAGCCAAGTATGTGAGCTTGCTGACACTTTCACAACAATACAGAGTGCCTAATTCTGTACAGCATGGCCTTTGTACTGGTATGTTAACCGATTATGTTCACAGTCAGGACAATTGTTGTGTCTTGGGCTTGTACACTACCCGCCTAAAACCACACCCGGAAAATCTGCTGTATCTGCTACAGGAATGAATGCCTTTGCCAAGCACGATGGAATCTGAACAGGAAACTGTTTTTCACATTCTGTTAGGTGATTTAGAAGTGAAGTGCAGTTCTTTAATTGCACTACCTATGAGCACAATTAAAGCCTACAAACACCTTGAAACAATGCATTGTTTGCTGCAGGCTTATTTTTAGAAGACACACAGTAGGATTACATCAGTCACATGCTCTGTGGCAAACAAAATATCTTGTGTTGCAACTTCCCTCTGAATAACAGGGGAGAGAAATTACACTAATTACTCCTACACCACTGAAACAGCCTACACCACTGAAAATAAGGTTCAAAAATGCTACAAGAGAAGGAGAGACTTTCCACTCTTTGCTCTGAACACAAGAGGTTTGAGTGGAATGATCTCAGGCAGTTCTGGCTTAAAACCCCAGTCTACTGATTAGAATCCATGACCTGTTAATCCATTTCTGAGAATTCATGATCAGGTGGTTAAATTCCTGAGTGGAGAGAAATCCCTATAAGTCCCACGAGTGGGGGAAAAAGACTGCTATGGTACACTGCACTAGGTGTGAAAATATGCCTTACAGCTAATTTTGCTTGTTAAGTGTTTGTGCTGCTCATGTTTGAGGGCCCTCACCGTGCACTCCAGCTTGGGACAGTAGGGTGTGTCCCCGATGATGTCATCCTCAGGCGGTGTGATGCGTAAGAAGTCGAGGTGATCAGGGCGTGGAACACGGGAAAGGGGCTCCTGAGGGTCATCACCATCCAGCATCCAAATGTCATCCTGACGCAAGAGGGAATCTTCTGCAGAAACACACAAACAAACACACCACCACAGGGCAATTAACGCTCTATGTGTCGCAAGGAATCATAGCACGGAAAAAACAACAGCATAACAGGTGTGATCATGTGTGACAAAGCTAAATAAGCAGCACTGACTGAGGCAAGTTGTTTTCCTGTGTAACCTGCACGGCTAATAAAAGTGGCATGAGGTAGAAAGCAGGCATCAGAATCTTTTAGCATCAAACCGGCAGCGAGAGAGACCCCTGTTTTGCTGCAGGCTTGAGGGCACACAGCTATTTTTATCTGCACTTAGCTGGCCCTGTTTTCATCGTCAACACCAGCAGAAAGCCACACTGATCCAATGAGGAAAAACAGCTGCAGAGCACTGGCCTCAAAAAACAAATACCACTGTCTAATATTGATTTGCATTCAAGACATGTTCACTGTAACAGAGCCACGGCACAGCGTTGCTCAGCACTCCCACTGTACTAGAATAAAGTCAGCTGCAAATAGGTGTGTGTGATTTGTGCGAGCCTGTGTGTTTAGTCATCCAAAGGCCCCGAAGGAGTGAAAATACAGGACTTCACCTTCATTTAGATTGGGAAACACTGCCCTCTCCTGACCAGGCAGTCACACAGAGGGCGATGAGTGAGCTGTAATGATGAAAACTGTTGAGAAAACAAAGCTAAGACAGGGTAAAAGTATATTTTAAAATATCTATAAAAAGTCCTCCCTCTGTGCTGCAGCAGTATGCTGGGGAGCATACTTCAGGAACCTCGCTAGTGCCTCAAGTGCCAACACAGGAGACACGCGAGGTGCAGAGCAGAAACGCAATTTCACATTCTTCTCACATGCACAGAAACATGATATATCTTGCCTTGATGCATGCATTTACTGTCTCAAGAGAGTACGTCATGCAAGAAAAAAGGAGGAAAAGTTGAGAGATAGAAGAAGAAGGAAGAAGAAAAGGAGGTGGAGAGAGAGGAGAGAACATTATAGGAGTGAGAGGGGGGAGGGTATAGATCTTGAAGCTTGGTGACCTCAATTTCCTCCGGCTGTAAGACAACACCTTGACTTGTTTGGGCAGAATTGTGCGCTGGAAACTGAGAAAATCATATCACTTCCTGTTTGATAAGCTGTTAAAATATCCCATAATGTCCATATCCCTGCCTGTAATTAGTATCCTTGAAGAGGACATACAGTATTACTGTACTGTACCCAGCAGCCACTTCTAAGGACTTGGATGTCCCCTTGTATATCTCCCCAGAGTCTGCGCCTCAGCCAAATGCTTACAATTCAGTTATGAGAGCCACCCCACACACAAAGCTAACTGGGGGGCATTAAAGAATGGAAGCATTAAAATTCAGCTTCACTATTCTACCACAATCAGTCATTATGAGACAGCAGCAATGCCTGCACTCCCTCCAGTTATCTGGGAGGGAAAAAAAAAAAAAAAGAGTAGGATCAGAATAATAACTTTTCATTATGATAATGCGGCGCTGCATGGTCCCGCAGTGGGAACTGCTGACTGTAGGCTGGCCCACCTCCAAATGCAGAGTTAAGCCCAGTCCGGGCTGCCAAGGAAAGAAACTACTGATCAAAAACAGCTCTCTCCACAATTCCTGGTTCTTACTAAATGAAGTAGGCAAAGAATGAACACCTATTGATATATGTTTGCTATGATCCTTCATGACTCTTAAAACATTACTTTTTACAGGTGAACAAACTTGAGGGCTTGCTTGTGCATGTGTGCCTGCTGTATATGCTTCATCTGGGTTGACAGCCAGCCAGTCACCTAATTAAATATGTACACGGTGTAACACACTGCCACCATCTGGACAGGGAGAGGAAAAGGCACGTCTGTCTCCCTGTGGCCAAACACACTGCAGTGAAGCTCTTCCGTCACTGCTGTATGCTAGAAATAAGACACAATGAAGTAACGCACAACACTGCAATGTAATGACAGTAAACAGATATGGAGAAGCAACTCTTTGATGCATTAGGTAATGAAGGCACTGCATTTGTGTATTTCACAAATTTGTCTGTTTAATTATCTATTTGTCTCTCTTACATGCAGGCACACATGCACACAAACGGTGAGCTTCTCCCTCCCTGCTGCTCTAAAAGCCGAGACCGAATCACAGAGTCCACAAGTGAGGGGACACTGTGCTGGATCACCCCAGCACAAGACAACAGCCGTCCCCCGAGTCTATACACATAATACACTGCTCTTCAGTAAAGTCAATGCACTTTAATAGAGACTTTCAGACATCCACAGTACATACAGGCGTTTCCTTAGAGCAAACCTGCAGGTGTTAAATGACAGTGCAGTAATTTGACAGCGTGTGAGTGAGCAGCTGTCAGACAGCATGGGTGTTTCTGTGCTACTGTAAGCATCATCATTTTAACAGTAAAGTATCGGTATTTGGTGCAGCTCAGAGGCCATCTAATGTCTGATCCTGACAGGTGGGTGTTGTGAGTGGTGATGGATTAATCCACCCGTCACCCTGTCGGCTGGTCATCACTCATCCAGCGGTCAGAGAATGCTTTGTGGAGGCTGTATTGAATACAACAAAGCAGACACGACACCACAGAGTTATTCTTCAAACCCTTAAAAAGGCACGGACTGTCTCGTTTAGTTTATAAGCAGCAATTAGTGAACCCAATCATTTCTTCGATATTAATAAGGAAATAAGGCAGAAATCTATTAATACAGAGCTGTCACAAAGTAACACTAGTCTAACTCCTCCCACGCTACAGTTTCTCATTCTTATTACAGATGCAACAGATTTGCCCAGTGTGCCCGATTTTATCCACTAAAAATCTATAACCTCATCAGTCAAAGTAAAAGAACTGGGCCATGTGGCATGCTGAGTGCATCTGGCAGCCTCCAACCCCCTCCATCACTTTTAGCCAGGAAGGAGGATCATAGACTTTTATATAAATCATGAAAAATGCAGGATTTATAAATCACCCAGTTTCTTTTGCACCTGTCACAGCCGTTTCTCCGCGCAGGCTTGTTGGCTGTGCAGGGCTGTCAGGCTGGCTGATTGACTGACTGGTTTGGCTGTCAGTCCCAAGGTCCATGTAAGGGGTAGCTACAAGTGGAAACTCAGGGAAGAGTGTTGTGGTGCTCTGAAAGGCCAGAGCAGTAATGTAGCATGACATGATGCTCACAGAGTCATCATTTGAAATGCAGTTCTGGAGGCTGATGGGTATATACAGAACTGAGGAAGGGGGAAGAGTGATTTCATTGGGCCTGGCAGGCCATTGACTGGAGGACAGGAAATTTGGTTAAGTTCGCTTCAGTCCACTGGTGAGTGTATGTTTAAAATAGTGGAACATTGAGGAGAAGCCTTTTAATGCTGCCAAGGTGGTAATGTAGCAGTTATTTATTCAAGAAAACAAGTTACAGGTTATATGAGAAGGACCTTTGTGCCCTGTTTCTCTGTATAAAGTATGTAGCTCAGAGCAACAGTGTGACACAGACTGAGAGAGAAGCTCTCTTAGCCTGTTTTGGCAGAAACCACTTCATTATCATAATACAGCTGACCCTTGTTCTCACTGGGTGAAAAAAATGTTGCATGGCAGGGCACTTTGTGTTGAATGACAGCCAACAGGGAGAGCGGGGTGATACACTCTTGCTCTGCACTGATCAGTTTCATATGACCTTGCTGGAACGTATTGGGTAATCTGATTATGGTATTGCCTGCCATATGTCAATAAAATAAGTAGGGAACTGGGGGAGGGGGGGATAAAAAGAGATAGAAAGAGAGCGAGAGAAAAAGAGAGACACAAATGGGTGATTGACCTGAAATTTTTTTTTTTTTTAAAGCTGCTATAATCAGGATTTTTATAATGGATCATATGACTACAGTATGTGTAATGAGAAAAGGTTGCTTTTAGTGAAGAATCCACAGATAGTGGGTAGACGATGTGGTTCCCCTCAGCTCTACAGAGCTCTATAGTATCTTTTAGCTCATTGTTTTGGTTTTCTGGCCCGCAACTTTACTGTTTTGGTTCTGCCTCACCATTCTCAACATCATTTTTGGTCACAGGCCAATGAAAAAGCTCTAAAAACTGACTCTACACTACCTGCACAGCACCAAACGGCAGACAGACAAAGTTAGTGGCTAGCTGGTAAACACAGTGGAGCATTTAGCAGCTAAAGTGGCAGATATTTCCCTCAGGAGCTAAAAGGAGAGTGAATATTGGACTTACATTTACCAGGTGTCCAGAAACACGACTTCAAATGAATGCTAATGTTACTCTGTATCCACTAGATGTGCAAATAGGCAACTGTTTGCTAACAAGCTTCCCATTTCCACTTAAAAGGTGATAATATGTGTGTTTGTAGCTTGTTTCCACTGCCCCCAATTGGCCAAAAAATCTATTATTGCAAGTTTAAAGTTTCTTGTGCAGATTTAAAATGGTGTTTGTGTTGACCGTCCTTGTCAAAAAGCTGATATGTATAAGAGAACAAGCAACACACGTGCTAACATAAAGAGAAACTAAGATACATATATATATATAAAACAACCACATTCACACCTTTAGTAAATGCATATGGTATTCTGTTACACACACTGCAGTGTTAGAGCATTAGCACATGAAGCAAACAAAATAATTTGTTGCTTTAAAATGGCCATTCTCATCTGCATAACAATCACACTCATTAATAAGCACTGAGCTTCAATGAGAGAGCACACATTAAAGAGCCCGGATCATAATTAGTTCGACATTTACAAACCATGAAGGGCCGGACTTCACACTGACCCACTTAGCCCTTTTGGCTGGACCCTGTGATGTTCATTTATCTGTGTTAACATCTGAAGTGTATTCAATTAGCAAGCAACACAAGGACGATCTAGTAAACAGCTAAAATGCAGCAAAATCGACAAAGGGATTGGGTTTTTTTTAAGATTAAAAAGGTGCACAGCTTCACTGTGAAGGCTTTGTGGCATGAAGCATTTGGTTAGCATGATGTAGGCTACAATGTAAGTGTACCTTGCATACAGACAGTTTATGGGTTATAATATCACAGTTACATCTGAGGAGGATTTGGGAAATTTGCCCGGGTCCATGCTCAGGAAATACAAAATCAGATTTAATTTTTAAAAAAGAGGGGGAGTCTAATGCCAGACAATGGGGATTATGTGTGTGCATGTGTAAATGTTAATGGTGGCATCTATGTCAAGTCAATTTTATATATATAGCCCAATATTACAAATCACAAAGCTTTACAATCTGTACAGTATACGGCACCCATGGTGGCATCTGGGTGTGTGTGTGTGTGTGTGTGTGTGTGTGTGTGTGTGTGTGTGTGTGTGTGTGTGAGAGAGTGTGTGGCGTCTGTGCATGCCTAGGTGGGGACACACAGGGACAGTGTCATTTTAGTGGGAATTGATCCAAATCATCTCCACATGAGTAAAGCTGGGCTATTCATTCCCCTATCCACCAGTTAGCTGAGCTCCATACAGCTCAACTCTCCGGGCTGTGTTGGTTGAGCTACTGCTGGTCAATGATGTAACAACTCAGATACTCCGGACCTTCCTTAAAAATGCATAGTTCTTAAATTAGGGGTAAAAAGGTCTACACTGACATTAAAAAAGGTCCAACCATTATCCACGGTCTATTAGTAAATTGCATAATCAATGGAAGGCCATCTATTTGCTGCTGCATATTAAAGCAAAGATTGTGTTACACTGACTGAAAGGGATGACCATATTACAGAGGTAGCTAATGCAATAATGATGAGACCTCCTTCGAAGCATCAGACCAACAGCAACAGCACCATTGGATTGTGCAGTTTGGAGTGATTCTAGTAAAGGTGTATAAACTTTAAACCAACACAGAAACCTCTTCTACCGATCAAAGGTCACAAAAACAGCATGAGTGGCGAGACTAGTGACTGTAAAGTGAAAAACAGAGCTCAAGTAACCAATGGTCATTGATGAAAAGTTACATTGACAAACTCTGAACTATGCTTGTAACATTATTATGGCTTTGCAAAGGCTATATATGTTGCGGGTGTTTACAACCATTTATTTTCCATTATTGTAAGCATAACATACAATAGCACAGATGATGAATAGAGGAAAAGACTTCTGCAAATAAGGAAATTGTAATCCTTCCTTCCATAACCCCTATGCCCACTGGGTCCCTGATCCTTTGTCAGTTTCCTGTGAAGTGGATAGGATGTGGGTTCAGGGGAGGGACAGCAGATCCCTCAAAGTCCAAATTGGCAATGCTTCAGTTAACACTGCGCTCATGAGAACCCTGGTCAGGTCGAACCCCATGTCAACTTTGAGCCTTTGATCTGGGACACTCCCACTAATCTCTGCCTTCCCAGTGGTGCTGAGAGAGTTAAAATGGATCATCGGCGAAAGTATTCTCAGGCCCTGCTTGCCCCTTGCACAACTCTGTTGGGTAGTTTTTAATTTGTGGTCACACGCCTAAGCCAAGACGAGAACACAGCAGTCGAAAACTAGCAGGACTAACAGAGAGATTTTGGAAAACAATGCTTATTTATTGGTCTAGCTGGTTTATTAGATAACAGCTGGAGTGACAAAGTAAAACTCCCTTTGCAGAAAAAGTTCGTCAGTTACAATGCTGCAGAGCAATTACTGGAGCATTTCAATAACAACCTCAAACAGTAGGCATGACACACACACACACACACACACACACACACACACACACACACACACCTCTTTCAAGGCATCTTTTTCTTGTTTTGTTCTTTGAAATCCAGCAACAGCAATGCCAGATGAAGGGCACATTCTGACAAACGTTTCATGCTGCTAAGGTGATAAAAGCACTGGTGTCAACATTTACATCAAGGCAGGGAGTTCAAACATGAATGGGTGCGTTCAAAGTAGGAGCAGTGGGATTTCTAATAACTCACCTGTTGTTGTGGAGTTGCTGGAGGAGTTCCACTTGGAGTTGCTCGGCCACCTGCTGAGGTTCAGATCCAGGCGGGTGACAGTCCGCTTGTTGCCGTTCTTGTCAATGACCTCATCTGTGTTACTGGAGCTGTCTCGTTCGTGGTCCACATCCTGATCTGAGAGCAGTACAATGCGGTGGTTGAGCTGTGGGCTTGCCTGCTTGGAGGACAGAGGGGACAGGACTGGAGACATGCTCTGGAGACTGTTGGAGGCAGGGAAAGATGTGTTGAAGACCCCAGCGAGAGAAGGTGAAGTGGGGCTCTTTGTGTTGGATTTGGCATGGGGGTAAGGTTCAGTGGTATGGGATAGGGGCAACCGTAGCCCCTCAGAAAGCTTGTTACATGTCTTCTCTCTGTTGACTCCCAGAAGGTGGTCTTTGTTTGGTCCTCTCCAGTTTCCATACTCCTGCTGGCTGCTGCTAGTCCCTGGCTGTAGCACGGCTGGCCCTGCCCTGTCTGGGCTTGTATGGCTGACATGTTGCACTCTCCCTTCCACATCCTGGACTTTGGCCACCACCCTCACCCCTGTGTTACTCTGGTTGATTTCCCCATACAGCTGCTGAGCGGACTTGACTGTTAATACATTCTCAGATAATGTCCCAGCCAAGGAATCAAACTTCTTAATCGGTCGAAGGTTGCTGCCACTTTCCCGTCGGGTCAGACCGTCCATCAGGCTGCAAAATGACGACTCATAACCCAGCTCACCGTCATACTCTGAGAAGTCGCTACAGAAGTCAATGTCAGGATCAAATGTCCGGTTGTCCTCCATGAAGTCCCACCCGTCACGAGCGATCTGGAAGGGTTCCTCCATGGGCAGGATGGGATTACTGACTGCACTGACATAAGAGCCGGTGGCTGGGCTGTCAGAAGCTGGGATACCTGGGATTTGCTCCACTACTGGGGATGAAGATATGGACACACTATTGTGAGCAGGAAGCTCAACAGATGAAACTGCACTCGTAACTTTCTTCTTCATCTTACTGTGCAGAAAATCCTCAGCACTGTCAAGCTTCTTGCCTCCCAACTTCTTCAGCTTTTTGCTCTTGGATGTAGCTCTCTTCGGCTCTGGAGGCACAGTAAGAGAAGAGCTGCTGCTGCTGCTCAGAACCTGACCTCCAAGGTGAACTTCCTGACCCTCCATGTAATCCTGAAGTTTCCCATCCTGGTTACCCATCCTGACTTTATTGGCGCAAACCCTACACAGCGAGAAGAGATCCGCCAGCAACTGGTGGTGCTCCGCCGCCAGCCAGCAGAGCTCTGCAACTGCTTCCTTTGTTGCCTGCTGGGAGTTGAGGAGTTCGCCTGAGGAGTCGGAAGACTGGCCTCTTTGTTCGGACACTGCGAGAACCTCCTTTCCCCAGTCATGGTCATTACCAGCACTTTCTGAATGAGGGGCGCGGCTCTTGTACTTGAAGCTCGGGGCCCGCCTCTTGGGGAAATACAGGCTGATGTTGCTTAGCTCACGGATGGGTGCATATAGGAGCAACACAGTGTGTGTGCCCTCCATGATGGGTGCCATGTTGATCACTCAAGCACTCTGAGTAAGTGGTCAGCCCCCAGACAGAGTGACTGGGCTCGAACTGCAGATGAGGATCTCTGGCTATTCATCACCTGGCCTGTCCAGATACTGTCAGAGAGAAAGTAGCACACAGCTATAAATCTGAAGATATGTCCATTAACATGTGACTTTCATGCACTCCTGATACCAAACTGCTTATATTCTTGTGTGAGTTCAAACTTTAGATAAAATATAACCTTTATATTTTCAACGTACAGACATTATCTCACAGATAAGGCACTACAGCATAACAATACAAACTGCTCCTTTCCCAACAATGGGCACTCCATATTTCACTGTCAAACCCATTTGTTAATTAAAAACTAGATAAAATCCAACACTGCATAGATTAAACTAGACAGTGATTGTATAATACACTTACCTTCCTAACCCTATCTTATCTTCATCCTCCCTCTCCGGCATTGTTGTATAAGTAGATGAAACATTTTTAAGCCGCATTTCATCAACATTTCACAAGCTGCCGCATAAACCCGGAGTGTCAACCAAGGTGACGACACATGCAGAAGCCAATGCTATGGCTGCCATCTGAGATGTTTACAAGCAAAACAAGCACATATTTCGCATGTGCTTCAATGGATTCCCTCAACATTTCGCAACCTCCTTGAACTGTTTACATCATAACATAATCCCGTGGGTTACTGTCACCTTGCAACAAGCACGAGTGCAATTGTGAGTATTAAGATGACAACACAATTACACTATCCTGCGGGTTACTGCTGTCCACTACTACTCTAATCGAGAAATATTCAGCTAAATTAATTAGGAATTATAATGTAATGCATTAAAACTCCGCATTAACCTCATATCAACTTCCGTTTGATGTAATATATTTAATTAGAAGCTGAAAGTACGTTGCAGTCAATTGCACCTGCAGTAGGTAAAAGCACAGCAGAAGTTCGTAAAAGATAAAACACTTACTTACCCGATTTAGTGGCATGGTAAATATTTCTTCACATCTCTGTGCTGCAGCCAGCCAGTGATCACCGCTGCCTCACTAGGCTCGTCCGCCGTGATTGACGGGAGTTCGGCCCAATAGAGAAACTCGGCGCCGGCTTACTGCTCTTTGATTGGTTCTTTAGCATTTCTCCCGATCCCACATCTTGAGTCAGTGCAGCTGCAGCTCGCAGGTAGGCCATGTGATGGGTTTCAGGCTGTGTAGCGAACAAGAGAGGGAGCAAAGTTAGGCTGAAATTAATTTGATTTAACTGTCGTAGCAGTTTCCAGTGTTTCCCATGCTTACATTAGCGTTTTGTTGTACATGCAGAAAGATAACTGTATGTGAAAATACATGCTCTGTGAAGGCCCGAGGTGGCTCCATTTCTTACGAAACAGAGACACCTAGCGGCTAACATAGGTAGTGCATCACTGTTACACTACCTACTACCTTGTTTCAATTCATGACAGGATTTTCTTGAATTATATATTCATCTCCACCAAGGACGTTATATTTTCAGTCGTGTAATTACTTTCATAAGTTGACAGAAATATTTGACAATATGAATGTTATCATCAGCATGCTTGTTTCAACAGGCTGTTAATTGGGCAATAAAGAAAGGAAGGGATGAAGATAATTTGTAATCATCAAGGAAGGAAGAACAAATGATTGAATTAAAAAGAAGTGGGTAGGATTAGAGAGGAGAAGGGGAGGATCAAGTGCTAAAAAGAGGCTAAATGAAGGAAGGAAACATGCACTGTCAGGAGGCCAGGTGTTTGGTCTCATCATTGACACTAGAGGGCGGCATCGCATCGTGACAAGGGAGCATATGTGTTTATTTTATTTAGTTGTAGAGATGATTGGGCTTCATTATGGCTAGGCTGAGGGTCAACTGTGATTCAACTGTGAGTAACCAAAGACCAGACTGATCACTGTCGTCACTGTATTCAGCCCACAGGGGGGAAAAAAGTGAAATGAACTTGCATAGCATCAGATTAATTTTTGAGTTTAATCTCACTTAATGTAAATAATTGAATGGCTATTCATCCAATCATAATGTTTTAAATAGTTTAACACGTGTGCAATTAAATGTTAGTTTTGCAGGCTGGTTTGTGTCCTACAGCTTCTTAGGCTCTATTCATTAAATTAATTTCAGGTTTTCTGGCATAATGTAATAGTATAGCTTCATCATAGCAAACACCGCGTGCACATTGTGTTTTAGGGTGAAATACATCTTTTTTTTTTCTGCTAATTTGTTTTGATACTGGAGGAAGTTTATCCCTATAAGTCTGCTTTTTCCACTTCAACTGTGAGAATAACACATTCGCTATAGAAATATGCCTATGACAATAATGCTAACTTATGCCCAGCGTTTGTCAGAAAATAACAAAATAAAATCAACAGCCTGTTAAATAAGCTGTGATATTGGCTAGGCTCCAGTAGTTTACAGTGGGTCGTGGATGCAGGTCTGCAGTGCTGGTCTTCCCATACAGAGAGGCATGTCTGTGCTGTGTGGTGCTGACCATGGTGCTGATCTGGACCAGCTACCGTGAATTTCCTGCAGACTGTAGTATCACTGTCGGCTTCCTTTCACACATTAGCATGTTTTCTGTGTATCCGTAGCTAGGAGATAGGGCGGGAAAACAAAAGCTAAAGAGGTATCCGTTAGATAGTGATTATTTCAACGCGTTTAATACTCTTATGTTTGAATATTCGCGCTTTCGCGGTTGTATTAATAAGGTCTGCCGGTGACGTCGCAGATAAAGACCCCGCTGCTGTCTCTCAGCTACACGACTTGGCTTCTCCCTGTTTCCCCGCCACACCGTCCCCAGTTGCTCCAGCCCACTGATGCTGACACACACTCCTCCTCCGGCCGGTGAGCGGGGCTTGAGCACAGGGGCTTGAGTGACACATGCTGCGGTAGCCTCCCCGCTGTATGGCCGTGGATTAGCTATATGCTAATATCGATAGGGGAGAGGAGCCAGCGGAGGCTTCCCGAGTCTGAACAGGCTCCTTTGCAGCCATGGCTGAAGGTGGAGAAGGAGGAGAGGATGAAATTCAGTTCCTCAGAACTGTAAGTACTGTAATTTCCTGCCGCTTGTACTTGAAGCGCTGCTCTGGTGACTGTGGGAATACGTGTAGCTCTCTTTTTCACTGTACCTTGCGTGCGGGATTATGACTGTCGATTGCCTATCACTTGTCCTGCCTCACAGATGTTATTGTATCCTGTAGCCTTTGATAACCCCCTGTATTCTTGCAGATCTTAGAGGCGGTGATAGCGCTCTATTGTTTTGCGCATCGCTCACTGACAGCTATTGTCTTTTCTGCAGCCTCTGTCTCAAGAAGTTGACAGCACTATTTTCCATGCCATGTCAAACTTACATAGCCTACTGTATGCACCTTGCTACACCGTTTAGTAGCCATAATTGTCTACAATTTGACAGAGGTTGACACTGCAAACACTGTGGGTTAATGTGCTCTTTACATAACTCACAGAATTCAAAGGCTTGTTCTTGCAGCATCACTTAAATCTCTTTGAGGAAAATGGAGTTGTGAGCCAGTGTGCATGCTGTATAATATATTCAAACCTGGTAGCCTGGCAGTGTAGGCTACTTGTTCAGACAGTCACCTCAGGGTTCCTGTGCAGCAGCAAAGGTCTATGCAATTGAACTGAGGACAACATTTTGTAATAAATATAGTATTGCTGCACCTGCCAGATTTCTAATGCTGTCTTATTTGTTGGACATAAAGCCAATGGAGACAGAGTGTATTGTATGCTCATAAAAAGAGACTATAATTCAGATTAGATTAAACACAGATTATTTGCTCTTGTAGCACACTACAGTGACATTATTTGCCAGCTAGTACAAATGTATTTCTCACAATGAAAACGAGTGTTTAAGATGGGAAATGTCTGGCAGTGGTTGTACAGAGAGGAACACTTTCCACGGTTGACAAAGATAGATGATGACACTATCTGCTCATCTATGGTAAAATGCATTGAGAGGCATATCATGTCTGAAAATACACACTCGTCTAGGATGGATGAAGGAGCAGAGCGCTGGAGGTCTTCCAGATAGACCCCGAGACAGTAGGAGGTGTTTGGTTGCACATATCACTGGCGCTGCTGCTTGTGGTTTCCCTTTATTAAGCTGCTCACAGATGCGCACCCTGCTGTACTTTGAGGTAAACTGAGCAGGGATGTTCTTGTTTTTATTTAAATTAAAGTAACCGGGTCATTTTTTTGTTGAAGTTGAAGCTTGATTGAGACGCTGCATTGAGATGTCTCTTAGTAATCTCCTAGGAATCAACCATATTTTACCCAACTAATAACAGTGTCAACAGAGATCCAAGCAGAAACAATGCCACTTCATAACTCTACCTGTAGGTATCAGAGAGGCATAAACAACATACAGTAAGTGATGGATTCTTGACTAAGTCAGTGTTTTTGCACTGAAAGGCTTACCAAACCCCAGGAATGGCAGGGGTCTTTAAAATGTCCCTTCCTTTCACTCAGAAAAAAGCTGATACCTCCTCCTTATTTGTCTCGCAGCCCCCCCCAGCTTTTAACCACAGCACATAGAGGTCACCACATCAGCATGCCTGCCACTCCAAAAAAGAGCTGACATTTCAGCACCACTTCTCCTCTTTTCTGACCTTGAACTTAAATGCCACCAATCTGCAATCAGGATTTTTTTTTTTTAGAGACAAGCTTCGTAAGAGTTGTGGATTTAGTCATTTTTGCTTGCTTGACTGTTCTGGTCCCATTTGTTGGATTCACAGTGAACATTTTTCCCCCAAGATGTAACCCTTGGAGAAGATGACAATGACTAATAGGAAGCTGCTGTTGCTTTAAAAAAAGGGCTTAGCAGCTTGTTGCATCCCTCCACACAGGGAAGCAGCTGACACGGTGGATGGTGTCGGGATGGGGGCGCAGTGAGCGAGCTTGGTGTTCATGAGTGTAAAAGTGTGTGTGTGCGTGCGTGCGTGCGTGCGTGCGTGCGTGTGTGTGCGTGCGTGTGTGTTGAATGCAAATGCAGAGCTGTAGCTGTGTGGTGCAGTCAGGCTGCACCAGACGTGCCACAGCAGAGCACAGTGCAGAAATTATTCATCAGTCCAAGCAAGGCACAGCCAAACTACTCAGTGTAGAGGAACAGAGCAGATACACACACAAGGATGTACATGCACACACATGTACCCATGCATTTATCTAGTACATGACTGAAGTCAGTCCTGCAGAAACAAATGCTCAATTGGACACACGTGCCTATCCAAACACATGCATGCATACACACACACTGGCTCTGAACTTGCTTTTACATTGTAGGTGGCAAACACTGTGTAAGGATATGTAGAGGCTATACTTCTTGCTGGCATCCAAATGTTGCTTGTTATTGGAGTCAAGGACCTTGATAAAGCAGTTCACAAACTGCCTTTTCTCTAACGACGCAAAGTAATTTCCCTGGAGTGGTGGCAGAAATTACCCCTGCCGGACTGCTGCCTATAAACCCAACTCAGTGGGAGGAAAGGATGGGAAGAGGGTAAGAGCGAAGATATCTCAGCTATGGGTAATTTGATGGTACAGGAAGAGGAACGGTGCTGATTGTGAGCCAGGAGACTCAGAGAAAAGCTTCCCCCAAACTGCTGTTTAATGTCAGAGGGGGCAAGGGGCTGCGCGGAGAATTTAATAAGGCTGCATATTCTACAGGAACTTTATTCATCCTGTTTTGAAATTAGACATGTCCTCAGATACACCAGCTCAAGCAGCGCTGTCTTCATTATAAGCAGTATAGTGAATAAAATATCAGCTTATGGTTACATAGCTCAGGCTGCTCATTATGTAAGAGTAGTTTTCTAAATGCATTGCTTGCCTATAGTGCGTTGTGTCATTAGAGCAGACGGAGAGTAGAGGAAGAAGAACTTTTGTTCTTGTCTCACTCTGCTTTTTTTTTTTGTTTTAATTTATGTAACCATCCTGACAGACGGCCACTTATTAGTAAAAACATGGTGCAGTTTGACCATCCATGCAGAAGCACACGCGCACAGCTTCTCTGTTGCGAGGATCCCTGCTAGGCGAATATCAAATTCTGGTGATCTATTAGCAGTTCGAGTGGGAGTAGCGACTTTGAAAAGGCCAGACTGGGGCTTTGACTAATGCACTGAGGCAGCTCTTGCCTTGTTTATGTGAAGGCACCGGTCTCACTTTGCATCCAGGCGATGACTGTTAATGCGGCAACACAGATGTAAGAGCCAAACAAGCAGAAAAAGAAAAATCAGAGAAAGAAATAAGGCAGTAAAGCGTTAATTTTGCCTATGCTATGTGCTCGTGACTTCAGTGCCAGAGCTTTCTGCCTCCTCACCCACTTGTGTCTCTGTGAACACCCTGCTGGGTTGTTACTTTGTTGCTATTGCTCCTTTTCGCTCTTCTCTTCTTTCGTCATATTTCACAGTTCACCGCTTCCCTTTTCCCGCTTTTCAATTTTATCTCTCGTCTCCCTTCGGCTCTTCTCTTCTCCATCATGACCTATTGTGGCTTTGCATGTCATTAACATGTGCTTGCATGTGTATTTGTATGCTGTGTATGTATGCTTTCTGGAGGATGTTATCTCCAGTTTGAAATGGTGATGTGAGAGAGCCTGTGAGGGTGGCAGCTGTCTCTAACCACTCCACGCTGGCCCAGTGGCAACCAAAGGTGCCCTTGATCTGCAGAGTGCAGTCGGAGATGCATTATTCTTGCTATAAAATTGTATGGAAGCATCTTTAGTTCACTTTAGCAGAGATGGTGAAGAACAAGTTTTCCAGGTTATTGCTGACCTTTCATCACACCTAGAAAAGAATTTCTCAGTTTTTCAGTGTGTCCTATATCTAAGTTGATACCTGTTTGTATGATTTTAGCGCCACAAGTATGTCTGACTTGCTTCATATTTGGCTCCTCCTGTCACTTGCCCTGTGTATAATTATTAAAGATTACCATGAAATTATTCCCACTGATGGGAATTCAGTTCAGCACATCATCGCATTCTACTTGACACTAAGGAGGGGAGCTTTAATGTTATTATCATGAGGTCTGCTGTCATTTCATGGTTGAATTAAAAAAGTAATAGCTCAGCTTCATTAGCCACCGAAAGGCATTTTGAGCATAATGGTGCAGATTCGAGCGCAGAGATTCCCTCCGCAGTAGCTTTGCGAAGAAGTGATTTCATGAAACCAAGAAAAATTCTTCTTTTCATGCAAATTGTCACAGGGAATATTGCCTTGTCTCGTGCCTTTGGCATATGTTTTTGCTACTGTATATTTTCTGAGATGCAGAAAACTGTCTTGGGCAAGAGTGAAATCTAATTGATTTATAGCGGTTCTTTTCGTGGACGAGTTGTATTTAAACTACCCACAATGCAAAGTTGTGTCATGTATAAGGCATGGTATTGATCAAATAGATACAATTTTTCTGCACTGCATTCATACATACATATAAGTCCATATCCCTGCTGCAGTATTGATTTCCCTCATATCTCCCATTAGCATTACCTGAGACTCATTCACATTTCTCAGTATTGCACTTTCAGGAACTCAACTTGCAGAAAAGTAAGTTGGCGTAAGGTTTAATGTGGAAGTGTTGTTCAGCAGAAGGCTGTTTCTCGGTGTTGCGTGATGAAGATGGACAGTTAAGATAGGCCTGTGATGTAGAGGGAATTAAGCTGGCAGGCCTGCCCAGAGACAACCCAGTGTAAAGCTGCTGTAATGAGCTATTGATCGTGCCACCAAATGAAGAACTTTCCTCAGTAATGTCAGTGGCATGCAGTAAGCGGGCCTGATTGATCTGCTGTTTCACAGCATGAATATTTAATAAGGCAGTGTAGGACCCTCCTTCCCAAAAAAGACCCTGTTGTTCTTTTCTCTTTGGTTGTTGACCTCCAACATCTTTGCCATTAATGTTTTTTAACTATAGAATCAGAGGGTGGCAAGCCTTGATATGACCGTATACTTACTAATGTGGACTTTTGTCTCAAATGTGTTTATTACTGACATGCTGGGATGTACTTAAGGTGTTTGATATCATATCACAGAAGTTTAGTGCTGCAACAAGTTATTTTTTTCAATGAATTGACTGCTTAGTGTATTAAATGTACAAAATATCAAAGCCTTGTCTTTAAATTACTTACTTTACCTAAAGGAAGTATCTAAAGGAATTCAGTTTGCAGTTGTGTGAAACAAAAGCAGCAAATCTTCAAACAGGAGACGCAGATTTTCTTTGTAGTTTAACTTGAAAACTGATGTCAACACTTTCCCTAGGCACAAACACTCAAAACAACAAACACAGAGAGAGAAATTAATTCAGGGGTGTCATGTGTTTTAATACTTAGAACACTAAAAGGTGGAGAACACTCCACTAAACTCTCCACCTTTTTGTATTTAGGAACACTATCATATGCAAAGTGTCCTCATAAACAACATCTATGAATATGGGGAAACATCTATGAGCTGGATGTAATTCAACACGCTTAAAGTTTTTCCTGTAGCCAGCATCTAAATTATTTAATTATTAATGGATATTAAAGGATCTGCATCCTCTCTCTCTTTAAATATATATATTATATACACTGTACACACAGTATATTACACCTCTTCTCTGCAAAGTGTCAGTGATGATTAGTGTCAAGCCACCTTTGATTCCCTAATTGTTGTCTTTGTGTATAACAAGTTCATTGTTATTCACACCAGGGGCAAAATAGCTATTGTACCCAGACCAATCCTTCCTTGACACAGTCCATTTTTCTCCCTTATCTTCACAAATAGCACTGATGTCGATGAGTCATAGCCCTTTTGGTTTTCCGTAACTTCTTTTGTGCTTCGGCCACCTCCTGGTATCCACGGCTGGCTGCTTTGGACCAACAACAATGCAGTGCAATTAATTCTGCAAGCTCCACTGGCAGCAGACAGAAAACATGCAAACATAAGATTGGTGCACACCACTTCTGATGCTCTCAAACGGGGATGCTGATCTTGTTGGCAACGGAGGATATGTTAGCAAGTTTGTTTCGGTATGCCATCAGTAGTCTGTGTAACGTCACACTGCCCATATTAGTGTTTGAAACATGTATTGAGCACAATGTCTACACATTTACTTAGCCAGTTAGCTCTATGTATCCTGCAGTATATTAGCACTACCGCTGCGTGGTTCAAAGTGTTGGTGCTGTTCTCCATTTTCTTTTACCTCTTACCATCTTGTTTAGTTTCAACACAAAAAAATACTTAAACACCATAAGGCTAAGTGCACACTTGCCACATAAACTTCACCACCACCAGCCACTGTTAGCCCGTTGTTAGCTGCTGCCTCCTCCATAGCTAGCAGGGCCATCCCCGTCTCTGCTTCTCTTTGCCATCGCTTCTTGGCAGTTAATGTTGGCTCACACACACAAGGCTGTATAAGCGGTGGCTATCCATTAGTCACTAGTTGTAGAATATCTGTGCCCTCCACACATTTTTACTGGTGTGTCGCTTTCTCACCTTTCCCTCTAAAGTAATCTTTTTTTGTTTTCTAAATTGCTATGTCTCAGAGCAGTTGAGTGCAGGCCAGGTACATTCATAAAACCTAGCATTGCCTTGGCTGTTGTTTTAGCTGTAGTTTCAAATAACTGCATGGTTTACCTGTGTGATGTCACATCCTTTATTCAGATCACCTGCCCTGACCTTACAGGACACATTGGTATCAAATCTACTACCCTTTCAATAGAACAGAAGTTTGACAAGTAGATGCCTGGTAAAGGAATAGTTGTTTGCACCACTCTCAAATCTGTCCATTAAATACTGTGTGTAGCTAGTTAGCTTAGGTTAGCATAAAGACTGGAAGCAAGGGGAAAGAGCTAGCCTCTGTCCAAATGTAAAAAAATATATATGACGTGTTAAAAAGTGAGCTTTAGAGGCACTGGTAGGTGGTTAGACAGAGCAAGGCTAACTGTTTCCCCTTGCTTCCAGTCTTTGTGCTAAGCTACTGTCTCTACAGGTACTTAACAGACAGACATGCCACTTGTATGGATCTTCTCATTTAACTCTCAGCAAGAAGTACAATAAGAAGAAAATACAGATGCTAAGAAGCCTGTGCTTATAGTGGTTCTTCTTTATCAAGAAAAGATGAAATACAGTATGCTTGTTTCTGTGAGTCTACCGGTGTTGTTCAGGATTTCTCATTTTGTTTTCTCTCTTATTTGATGATGAGTCGCTACACAGTGGGACAGGGTGCACTGCATCAATTATATCCTCCTCCGAGGTGTCACAGTTTGCTGCCATTTCACCCAAAACAAACCAAAGAATCATCTCCTAAATTCTAATTAGCTGCAGAGATGGAAGCAAATCCATCTAGCGATAAAAAGTTTGCCTCATTCTAAACTTTCTGCTAGATAAAACAGATTAAAAGCTGAATCTGTAATCTTGACCAAACAGTGTACAGCTTTCAGTGAAGATCACTTAGCCTGTATGGACAGACTCATGTGGTAGAGCGAACGCCTGGTGATGGAACACAGTTACATTGTTAGGTACATGAAAGAATCATGAGGGGTTGCTGCAGTTAACCAAACTAGAGAACATACCTTTCTTGTGACAGTGTATGCTGTGCAATTAAAACATTTTAGGATTTCTCTACCTGTGCAACCGACAGCCCTGTTACCACAGAAACAATGTCATTTTTTCTAACTTTTCACCATGGATGAAAATCATTAAAACTCTCACTACCTTTGGCTGTGCTTGTGAATCATTCTCCTCCTACATAAAGCAGCTCTGGTAATTATGTCCAATGTTCTGTCTCCCCACTGTGCCCCTAATAGGCCATTTAGATGAGTGTTTACTGCTGCAATCTGCTACTGTTGAGGCTCACTTTATAGGAGAAAGTTGAGTGTCTTTCCCTGAGTTTACAGAGTTTTTAAGCAAACCTTGACAGACTGAAAATGTAATGCTGGATCGTTATGTGGAGTGCAAGGTACTCCCAGTGCCATCAGTGCATGTTAGTGAAGAATCTTAGTGACTTGACTGAGGGTGTGTAATTGAGTAATTTGCAGGATCTTCACACATAGGTGCATCCGGAGCTACATCAGTCGCTGTGTTGAGAAAATCCAGTGATGTTCCCCCTTTTTTCGGGTGCCGAAGTCTCAGCCTTTTCATCTGATATTGACAACGGCGCCGTTTCCCACCTGATAAAAGAATTATACCTCTTTAATAACCTCTGCGTCGCACCACGCCAGCACAGACGAGGAGATATCACCCTCTTTATTGGGCCTTGTTGCTGCAGAGTCAACAATGTGTTATAAAGAAACGCACTATCCTGCCTTACCTGCAAGCAGTGTTGGAGATTTGTGGGGGTTGCATGCACAGCAAGGATACTCATAACGACACACATATGCATGCCAACACATATTCAACCCACCGTACCCTCATACGTGCCCAACATATTTTCACTTTTCCAGAGTACCTGTGCTAACATGGCATTATACTGTCGCTTTTTTTGTAGCTTTCACTTTCTTCTAGCCCTGCAGGTGAGGGAATGCATAGAGATAGTGGAGCATTTTTTATACCCTTACTGGACTATCTCTGCACCATTGTTCAGTTTTTCTCAGCCCCCGGTAGCACTCCCTCTCAACTTACAGAATTGTTTCTGTGGCAGTATAGCTGACGAGCTGACACTTCAAAAGTACCTCAACAAGCTCTTAATGGCCTCTTCCTGAAATGTATGACAAATCAGAGTGCTGCAGGTTGATATTTGATGCAGTAAAAATTGCCCTATAAGAGGCTGTCTTCTGACTCTGAGCCTGAGTGAGGTAAGATGTCTGTTTTTTTAGCACCACCGCTTTTCTTTTTTCCATCTGCTTTTTCATGACATGACATGTTGCTCAGACTTATATGTCCCTAAATTTGGCGTTTGTCAAACTATTTCAGCACTCTCTCTTTGCTTCCATATGCCCTCTCTTCTCTTCTCTTCTCTTCTCTTCTGTGAGTTCCTCTGAGTCTCAGCTGCGCTTTAGCTCTGACACCAGAACCCTTCACCTGGGCATCACCGGTCCCTGAACAAATAGGGTTTGACACAGCCAAGTCTCAGCTGCAATTCAATCTTCGCTCTCTTCTGTGCCGGGGGCCCAACGAAGCTACACTCAAGCATGTGGATGAGTGCTCTAAAGAATTTTAGTCAGGTCAGGCCTTGAAGGACAATGGATATTTTTATCATGGAGAAGCTGACGATAACTGTTATTTCATATATAAGGAATAAGTAATACTGTTAGACCGTCCAGGTGCCTGCAGAACATGGGAAAAGAACATCGATTTCTAACATTTATTTCTCCAATTTGTGAACAGATAATCTGGTTAGAATATAAAACCGTGTCTTTCTTGGCAAAAGTGAAGTGTTGAGGGCAATGTTCCCTTTAGAGCTTTGGAACTGTGGGATATATGATGATTGGATCACATCTCCATTACCCACCATGGCCTAAATATGAAAAATGCTTGAATTTGACGAGTCTGTTTAAAGGAATAGTTTGACATTATAAGAAATATGCTTATTTGCTTTCTTGTCTGTATGCTAAATATGAAGCTGGAGCCAGCAGATGGTTAGTTTACAAGTAGCTTAGCATAAAGACTTAGCTTAACCTCCTACCAACATCTCTAAAGCTCACTAATTAACATGTTATATCTTGTTTGCTGAGAATCCAGGAACTCACGGTTCCGACCAAGGAATAGTTCCAGCACATAACCCCCTGTAAATTCATAAATTGTCATTCTTACACTTTGGGTTTTTGTAAACAAACGAGATGAAAGGTAATTATTGAACCAGCAGCTCTAAATCTAGCTAATTAACGTTATATCTGGTTTGTTTAATTTGTAGAAAACCTGTGTCAGGTTGCCCTGACTCCAGGAAGTCAGTGCTCCTGGCCAAGAGATAGTTTTGCACATAACCCCAACTGCAAGTTGTCATTTTTACACTTTACACAATTTTTGTACAAATTGATCAAGGCTAGCTGTTTCCACTGTTTCTAATGTATGCTAAGATAAACTGTCTTTTGGCTCCAGCTTCTTATTTAATGGACGGGCATGAGATTGGTATGAATCGACTCAAAACAATCTCAGCAAAAGAAAGTAAATATAGAGTATTTCTCAAAATGTTGAACTATTTCTTTAAAACATTGACATTATAGACATTGAACTTCTGTAATTTGATACACAGTAAATGACATGGCATCCCTGCTCCCTTTGATATTCTCAGTCACATACAGTACTTCCACTTTCTTGCCCCGAAAGCAAAGTGTAATTTCCATCTCCACACCACTTCATTCTTTCTCCAGCGCCACACAGTTGAAATAGAGAGTCAAAATTCACGCTTCATTTCCTGGACGCAGGATGGTTACAAATGCACCTGTTTGTGCTGCTCTCCCTTTGGACCTCCAAGAAGGCTCTTCCTCTAAAAATACAACACATTGCTTGTCAGAAAATAGAGGCAGCATATTTTCCCTTCTCTGTGTTCTGCCAGAAAAAGTCTCAATTCCCCTGGTAAATGAGGCTACTTTGTGGAGAGGAAGCAGAGGGAGCGAGAAGTAGTTTGTTCCTTTTGTTCCCCGGTGCAAGCTCCAGCTATAGTGCTGTCACACATTGCCCCCTGAGCATCCCCAATGCTATCATGTAGGGAAAATGCAATACTACCCCAGTCTTTTTCCATAGTCTTTGTATTGCCTCATCTCAAAGCACTTAAAACATTACAGAGATGTTCCATTGCCAGATTTTTCCTTTTTTTAGTAGTATGGACAGTGGAAGCCTAAAGCAAGGAAGTGATGAAAATGCTTACTTAGCCTTTCACATTAAAGCCACCGCCGGGGAGGCGAAGCAGTGCTGCAAGGTGCAATGAAACACTTTACAGCCTACCTCCTCTGCTCCCTTGGTGCTGAAGCATGCAGACAGGCTTAATACCTCCAGACCTGGGGGGGAGAGGATTTGATCTGTCTGCAGGGCTCACTTAGTAACACTTGTTTTATAAACTTTCTCCTCAGATGACTTGTAGCAGCCCTAATTTTTAACGGACTAATACTTTTTTGTAATAACTACGCTCTAATAAACTGTTACATTGCAAAGCTAACACCAGCTACAAACATCCTTTGTCATTTAAGATGCAGCCATTTTTCACCCTGAGCTATTTGGTTCACAGTGATCGCCATACCTGTCCAATCTTCGAGATGGATCGCCTCGGGCCATATGGTCGCTGCTGTTCACAGCAGCTGTATAGTGTGAGTGTATGGTGATTGGGTAATTAGATTGCCCACAGTGATTAGACAGTCCAGGTCTGAAGTGCAGTATGCGCCAGATGACTGTTCCACACACACAAACAATTTGAGAGGATCAAATATGGATGGGACTATTGAACCACCACAGATTAGATTATCTTCCAGTGCCTTGGTGGTATTTTCTCGTTTATTTATTCTTAGAAAGTCGACTGAGCATCAATGGATTTTCAGCCAATTATCTACCTCAAACCAAGCTAAAATAAAGAGATAAAATAGTAGTTTAGCTATTTTTTCCCATTTGTCTTACTTCAGAGTGCAAAAATCTGCTGATACTAAGAGTTGCTGTCGATATCAGTGTAGAGAGATTGGACTGGTTCAGCGACTGTTGCTGTTGTGGGCCTGTAATGTCCATTGAGGCATTGCAAATGATATATACAAATAAACTTTACTTACTTGACCTGATATTGCAGATTTTAAGTTTAGATCTAGAGCACAGTGTGTACATATGGGAAATGTGTTTAATGATTCTTCAGTCTACCTATTGTATCCATGCCAGTGCATTCTACAATGCAGCTGCATGCATTTTGTGCCAGGGACTGGCCACTGACACTGTTCAATAACAAGCTGTAAAGCTGTCATCCTCAGCACCCTTAGCAAAGCCTTTAAAGGAGGCTGAAATTTTAGCAGATGTCAAGTTTAATTTATGGTGTCACTCTGGCCTGGTGATTTTAATGGTGTGTGTGTGCGTGTGTGTGAGAGAGAGAGAGCTCCTTGTGCTCTCTATATGTCTGTTTGCCGTTCTTTCTGTCTGTCTCTCTCTATCGCTCTGTCTGTGCTTTGGGGGCAGCATGTTCAGCAGTGTGCTTCAAGATGAGCGTTAGCTTTCCCATTTACACAGCAACCCTGAGTCATGAGAACAAAGCTTCTCTCCTCTAGTCCAACGTTTTTCTCTTTCTCTTTGCATCTCTGCTGGTGTCACAGCACAGTGTGAGAGCACAGATTATCATCTGTGGAGAGAGCAACAGTAAGACAGCACAAAGCATGTGTTATCTCATGTCTTGTCTTACAGCGAGGGAATACACAACCTAAAATTGTTGTCATGCAAATAGCAAATATAAGTCCAATCATTGGTGCTAATAAAGTGACCTTGGTTTGATCCTCATTAACAAACTCAGCTATTCATAAATCTATTACTAAGCTTGTGCGTTAATGTCCCTCCTAAGTTCTTAGTAACTTTTCCAACAAGTGGTTTTCTAAATCAGGTTGTACCATTAAAATGTAAGAAATGTCTTAGCTAATAAAGACTTCAGTAATACATAAGTCAGTTGCTAGGGAACATCTGTAGCGCGGTCCAATCAAAAGCTAGCAACTATGTAAACAGGAAGCCATTACTTTGTTACATTACATTACATTATTTGGTAATTTAGCAAAACATTATTGGCAACAGTTTGTAATTTGAGGTATCTTGTGTTAGTTTTGTGAAATGTAATGTCAAATGTGTTAACCATATTTCATATTTCACTTTGCTCTAAACAGGTCATGTATTAGCAAGCTAATGTTAGTTTTGTCAGTTGGCTCAGTTAGCAACAGTGTGATGGGTAGATCTCCATCCATCCATCCATTATCTACACCGCTTATCCTCAGAGGGTCGCGGGGGGGCTGGAGCTAATCCCAGCTGACATTGGGAGAGAGACAGGGTACACACTGATTTTCCGACACTATAGGATCATTGTACTGTAGAAAAAGATGGCCAGTAAGTAATATGGTATGCACCTTACACTTACTGCATATAACTACTCATGCAAATAGTTTTAATCTGGTTACTGGAGCTGATAACAACATTAAATCACCTTGAGTTGATCCTAAATTACAAATGCAGTTTGACCAGGTCCTAAATCCTTTTGGATTTTGATAATTCACAGATTAATGATGCCCTGATGCCCCTCTCAAAATGAATAAATGTATTGTACATAACGTTACATCATGTTTAACATGTATGGTTAGGCCGATAATTCCCGTATGTTTTTATAGTGCATCATCATAGACTGCAGTCCTCTCCTCTCCTGTTACTGCTGTGGACAGCCTCCTAATAGGCCTGGGAAACACCTGGTATTTTTCTGTACCTACACTGTGTGAGTGGGTGTGAGAGGAGAAAGCTTGTAGGGGGTGCAACCACTGCCCAGCTGTATTTTGTTCTGCAGTGCCCGACCAGCTGTATCAATCTGTCCAGAACAAAGTCTCTGTGTGTGAGCCAGCCTCTGTACAGTGTTGACTGGCAACAGGCCCCTGGTGATGATGGAGACTTATTACCCAGTACACTGTAGAAATGTGTCACACGGGGACAAAGGCAAGTGGAGGCAAGTGCTGTGGTCTGCTGTGTATATGGTGCATTGGCTTTGCTTGCAGGATCTTTTCCATTGCCGCTCTACCTGCTTCTTTCCTTTCCTTTCCTCTCCCTTTTCCTTTCCTCTCTCCTCTCCTCTCCTCTCGCCTGTGGTGCTATACCCTTCAACCTCCTCCCAGAGGGCCACTCAGTGCCACCCTCGGATCAATTTGCTGTTGATTCACCAGATTCTTTGGCACAGGATCAATACGAAAAAGACAGAACAAATCTGACCTCAAAGAGCAAGGCAGAGAGCAGAAAGCTGCTGCAGCAGTGGAGTCTGGATTTTATCACCCCAAGTTTTTGCTTTGATGGGGTGTACTTAGCACTGGCAATTTCTTCTTAACGGGAGGTGTAATTGCCTTTTCTTTATGAACTCTTTTAGATATTTACACTCCCTCTCGCACCATTGCATTTTTGTGACTCAGTGACTCAGACACGGACAATTGGTAGTTTAGGTTGATGCAATTTTTGCAATTCAGCTTTATGTGTAAGCTTTATTTGACAGAGGTGACAGAATATGTTGTTGTCATGAATGCATGGGTTGTGGCTCTGTCGGGTGTCAAAGCATCTTACAAGCCAAAATTTGCAGACAAATTAATGATGACACTACTTGTCATGTTGTTTCTGTCCTATGGGAGTTGTCCTTATTATGCAGTGTTTGTTATTTTCTCTGCAGCATTGATGCTTTAAACTTGAGGTAGAGTATCTCACATGAAAGAAGAAGGGTGATGGTAATGTCATGAGTGTAGACTGCTGGGTGTAACATGGTGCAAGCAGGGGTAATACAAGCCTTGTGGGAGGCACTGGAGCAACACATGAAATATTGGAGCAATTCAGGAGCCATCACACTCAGACTCATGGTGCTCAAAAACAGGAAACATTCTGTTTTCCTGCAGGGAAGTACTTTGCTCTTTTCCTCTCTTGCTTCAGCTTTTTTGTGTCTGTAAGATATTTTGTGACTCCAGCTTTACAGTAGTTATTGTAGCGCCTCCAGGATGTACTTGAGAATACATTGCCAAAGCACCGCAGCCCTGCACAGTGCATGATAAGGTGGTAAGAGTGTCTTGCCATGAGTGAGCTGATGGTATGCACTGCACTGCACTACCTGCTGAAATGCTGTAGTCATCTCTTCAGACCAAATTCTTGGATACTCCAGACTCCTCCTGAGAACGTCTTGGTTCAGGTTGCTTCTTTGGTTGTTCCAGTAAGAGGATGCATTCACCAAAATAACACTCCACACACCCTGGACTTCTCATCTTTGTTGTCTAGAGGGCTGGAATCAAAAACTATATATGCAGAAGTGTGCATAAAAAAACTGAGCTGCGACGAAAAAGAAGAGGAAACGAGTAGAGAAAAAGAGACACTCTTTAAATAATTGCACACTTGTAAGGGCCCTAATGCCAGGATTATTTTTTCACGAGCCATAACAACCCATTACTTGCTTCTAAGCTCTGTAATCACTCCTTACTGTCATCAATAATGATAATTTATTTAGAAGCCATATTGTCAGTCAATAAGTGCAATCCATGCCAGCAACACTACAAGGTCAGGCCTGTAGGCCAGCGCTGGCAGGTTTACACTCTCAGGACTGGTGTTTTACAGGAGGAAGTGTCTTTCATCTCAGCCTGAATTCATATACGGTTCAAAACAGTGATTGGCTTACTGCAGCCTTGTTGAGGAGACCTTCGATATGCCTACCTGTCACTATGCAAAAATCTCCACCAATGTCATTATTCCCCTGTGGATCAGGAGAGCGTGATTGGTTGAAACCAAGAAAATAAGCTGAGTTGTCATCATGGCCCGCTCGCTAATATGCTTCAGCGTTACTCACACAAATCTCATAGGAGTTTTATGCCACACACACACGCACACACACATGCACACACGCGCGCACACACGCATACACACAGTGGAGATGACAAATGCATGGATTTGCACAGGACAAAGGAATAAGAGAGGTAGGGTATGAGAGAGGAAGAATTATGGTATTCAATCTCAAGGTGCCCTTGGAGGCTCATCTCATTTCTCCCATTTCTTAAGGACAATTGAAAATTATTGTTTTCTTTTATCTATAGAGAGCTGAAGCCCTGACGTCACAGTTGGGCTAGCCGTTGTTCCACTAGCTTCTGTACTTCAATGCAATCTCACTGAGGGTTTTTTATTCAGTCTGAAACTACTGGATGTCTATAGAATGAATTCTAATGACTTTGGTGATGCCCTGACTTTTCTCTTGTGCCATTTTTATGTCAAAATTTCAGTGTGTCCAATACTTTGGTTTGTGACCAAATACCTGCAAAACAGCCTTAGCTATACTTTGTGTTTAGTGCTAATTAACAAATGTTAGTATGCTAACACGTTAAACTAAGATGGTGCACAAAGTAAACATTATACATGCTAAACATCAGCATGTTAGCATTGTGATTTTATGTTATGCATGTTAGCATGGTAGCGTTAGCTCAAAGCACAGCTGTGCCTAAATGCAACCTCACAGAGCCGCTAGCATGGCGGTCTCTTCCTGAAAATGTGAAATGTATCTACCACACCACGCATAATTAATTTGAATCTGTCGTGATTTTAACAAAGTTAAACAATGATTAGTGCTCTCTTCTAATTTCATCTCTCCAACTTTTTACTTTAGTGGTAATTTGTTGTTTTATAAAGGTGTATGCCATTTGCCCCTTCCTGTTCATTCTCATAGCTCGACCCTCAAATGGCCTCAGTCTGCCAAGCAGGAGATGTTTAATCCGTGATGGTCTTAAGCTTGTGGGAAGTGGTGGAGGAAACCACACGGCACACTGTTGAGCAAGGTTATGTTGAAGGGCTTTTTTGTAATTTTAGTAATTACAAAAGTCAATGTGATGATTTCAGTTAGGTTTTCTTACTTCTGACAGAATACCAAAGTTCCAGTTTCTGTTAGACTCTCTGTACAGCACTCTGATTTTGCTTGACCTTTGTTATTGTTGTATAGAGATCTTTGGATGCAGTCAGCCAAAAGTAGCAGAATCCCCTAAAGTCTGACGTTTTCTTCAGATCTTGTAAACTGACCCATCCCAAACTGAGGAGAGCATCTTCTTTCCTTTCAGTCTGGCTGACATCGCTTAGTGCTTTGCTCTATGAATGATTGATAGCAGAGAGCGCCCCCTCCTCCTCTGTAGCAGTCAGGTGCGATAGGGGATGAGTGAGTAAGAGGGGTTGACGCAGGGAAGAAGAGAAATAGAGAGAGAGAGAGAGAGAGAGAGAGAGAGAGAGAGAGACAACGTCACATACCTATTTGTACCTCAGTGCGGGGGTGAGACGGGTGAAAAGGGCCAGCGGCAGAGACATGAGAGTTAGCCTCTCTGATTAAAGAGATGCTTGTATGTATGTGCGTGTGTGTGTGTGTGTGTGTGTGTGTGCGTGTGTGCCCACCTGCCTGTGTGTGCATCTTGGCACTCAGACATACAGGAATGCGATGCGTGGATCGATACGGTCCTTATATGGCCCAAATCAACCCTCCCCTCAACAGGGAGACTGATTGCATGTTCCAACCCAGCCAAGTGCTGATTTACCACAGAGGGCTATTCATTTCAATCTGCATTGGAGTTGAATAACATTTTCATATTGATCCAAGACTGTTAGCATTATCCAAACTCTTTCCCATAACAGCACCATGACTGGCACAATCAATCCCAGCAGTCAGTATTATCTCAATTATATCTGTTGCCTGCTGTACACATGTATCCCATACTGTATATTATAATAATGGACTGTATTTACCAATGTGAATATACACAAAGGGTGGGCGATATTGCCTAAAAATAAGATTATGATATTGCAGGCTATTTTTTGATAACTATATTCATAAATATATATTTAAATACTGAAACATGCTTTATTACTTTTTTTTATTATTAATTAACTTTATTATTTAAACAACTTGCCAATGATTCAGCTATGCTAGAGTGCGCCAATGTAGTTACCAAAACAATTTTCCACGTTCACTCACAGTCGTAATTACGACTTGGAAGTTGACGTGGATGCTTATTTAGTCGGAAACTCGTAGTTACGATAACTCCAATATGACATGAACATGGCATAACCTCAACGAGTCATCCCTGCAGTGCCTAACCACAACCCAATCTAAGCTCTAACCCCAACAGTAACACAGCGGTAAACACTATTCGTAGTGGAAACGGATATTAAAACAAGACCTGCACCAACGTCACCTTATCTTTCAGCCATGCTTATTGCGGCTGCAGGTAGTCATGATGTAAATATGTCAACACGTTACTAATCACTAGTCTGAGGCATCTGAGGCACACGTGAGCATCAACTGGAAAAAGAAAAATTGTGTCATGCATGCGTTTTGAGGCCCTGAGGCTTGTCATATTGATTTTCATGCAGCACTTCTAAACACACAAATGTTAAAAAGACATGCGGATGCTACACATCTTTATTCTCTCTCTCTCGTGTGTCATGCTGCACTGTAATGGAGTGCTTTACTGTTACTACTACTACTACTGCTGCACTCTGCTCTCAGCACAATCCCCCTTACATTAAATAATGCAGCTGACCATTGTGCAGAAGCTTCCCCCCTCCTCCCTGTCCCGTAGCAGCCCATATCAGCAGATTTCCGCTTGCCCTGCTATCGTGAAGAGTAACTATGTCCAATTCAGCGTTTACAGGGCCAACGCTATAAACACAATCAACCCATTTACACAGCAGCAGCATCAGATGTTTGTTTTCAGCTGTTGTTCTCCCAAAAGAATGCATATTGGCGGAATTGCTTTCTACTATACCTGCCTTATGCTGTATATAATTGCTACAACTGAAACACCTTCACAGAGACAGAAAGCAGGCTTAATACCCACATGGCTCATCTGCATTAATTAATTATTTAAATCGTTTATTTATTTATGGTTCCTATTTATGCCTCTCTTTAACATAAAGACAGTGTTGGAAAGCTATGGATAATGTTAATCATTGAAAAAATAGTTACTTTTTCCTTCATTATCCCTATGCCGATGGCTGTTAATAATAAATAATTAATAGAAAATATTGATTTCCATTCTCTGAGTGTTATTGTATTTAGATTCGTATTTAGATTCACTGTGCTCGCATTTTTTCCCCAAAGAACCTGGATATAAGTCCAACAAGACATTTCTTAGATAAATATATCCAGAAATATAACAAATATAGGCATACATGCTCAAATAGCACACACAATTTTATACATAATTACTAATGCAGCATCAAAGCCATGCAGTACCCCTCCTTTACATACATAAATGCATTAATTTACTCAGACCATTCTTGTCTTTTTAAACGTGTAACGATCCAATCAATTTGTACCATATAAACTGATTAAACACCCTAAAGAAGATTGGGTCGTCTCAGAGGGAACAGCCATGGATGGTCCCTGTTTGATCATCACATTTAAGCACATTTAGAGGGGCAAACCCCCCCAGTTAGCGGGGCAGAGGCAGAGAAAAAAGGATAACTTGTGAAGGAGGGGAGATATATGTTAGGTTAGAATTAACTCTTTGTGGCATACTGGACGTACTGGCTTACTGGACTGTTTAGTTATATGCTTTTAGTACAGTATGGTATAATACTTGGTGGTTGATCCTCATAAAAATCTCATGAGAGATTAGACATCAGGATCCACTATAGAAACTCCCAAGTGTCTTGCTCAAGGGCAATTCAGAGAAGGCACCTGTCAAACTACTTAAAATGCACTGCTTGTTTTAAAATAAAGAAGCTGATTATTAGTGTTGCCGAGATTTCTAGATTTAAAAGATGTACAAATTATGCAGCAAATTATACAATGGGCATGTGTATAGGTGAATTGGGGCTCTCTCAGGACATGACGCCCACACTCACAGCGTCTACACTCGCGTGTACGGACACACAGACTGAAGTCCGTTTTGTCTCGACAGGATGATGAAGTGGTGCTCCAGTGCGTGGCCTGCATCCAGAAGGAGAATCGCAAGTTCTGCCTGGCTGCTGAGGGGCTGGGCAATCGGCTGTGTTACCTGGAGCCCACGTCTGAGGCAAAGGTAGGCACACTGACTCCACTGTTGCACTGTTTGATTCCCTCCGATCTGAAAAAACATTCAGCGGAACACAGAGATGCATGTTATTGGCGTGGGATGTCTCCGTTCAGCTCCTTCATCAAAAAGCATCTACTTCATTTGATGGGAGCTTGTTTTCTCTGCAGATATATGTTCACACACACACACACACACACACACACACACACACACACACACACACACACACATACAGACAGTAGTACATAAGTTAATAAATAAGTAAATCAACAAATGTCACATGAAGCAGTTTGCACAAAAGTGAACCGAATGAAAGGTTGCTTTCACCCAGAGCTCCATGGAAACCAGACATCCATTTAGTTCGTCCTTGTTTAGGTCCAGCAAATATTTCAGTGAAGCCAAGTGGAGATGCACAGAAAGGCAGCTCAGCACACCATCAAAGCCAGAACAACAGCTTGCATCCACCGCAGCCTCCTTGATGAGCTTTTCTTCCAAGGGTTCAGGCACGACATCGCATCTCTGTAGGCCCGCCGTCAGATGATAATTCCCTGAAATTACGCCCCTGGACGTGCTTGATGGATTGTTTCATAAACAGCACTGTCGTTGGCTTTAATTGCCTACAGCTTTATTGCAGCTGAGCAGCACAGTTGTAGCTGCTGACGCATTCGCTGGTTTGTGCGACTAAGTGCAAAGTTTTAATTACGACAGTTCAATTTAGTTGTTTGCCTTTGTTATTAGCAGCTCGCCACATTATTGCATGTTTGTGTAACAAATTGTGAAAATGATGACGCACACCCTCAGCCTTTTCCTTCAACATGTTAGTCAACAAGTGATCAAGCTATTAGGCAGAAATATCTGAATGGTGATTGGCTGTCGGAGAGAATCGTAAAATCTCAAGAGACTCTCACCTTTCACTGACCCCTGTTGCTCTGCTGCTTATCTGGCATTAATGTTTTCCTATAGCAAAGCCTGTTGACAACGGGCCTAATGGGCTTTTTCCACATTGATTGTCTTTTAATCATAATCCATTAGTATTGTGTGAGATTAATTTTGCTCAAGCTAGGACACCAGGCAGTGTGTAAATGTGTGGGAGACACAAAGATACGTACTCCTGGCATTTAGTATCTTCTCTCCTTTCAACAGCCCCCTCCTGCTCTCCAGCAGCTCTCACAAAGAGTATGTGTGTGAATGTTGGGGGGGTTATTGTGCACAGAGGGAGGCGAGGCTTTCACCCCATATTGGTGATGGTAATTATACCTGACAGGTGTGATGGATGTTCTCCCTATCTGGCACTTTGTCTTCAATGCCTGCCAGTTTTTTTTTTATGAAAAGGCATCACCCCACCTTTGGGATCAGCGATGGAGAGAAGAAAAAACCCAAGACGGCAATTTAGAAGTGGGCCTGGACGACTGAGTAGGATGCCTCTTTTCCTTGGTGAACTAGTCTAGTAATGGGGCACAGAACTGGGGCGACAGGATGAGGTTGATTTAAAGTGTGCACAGTTTAAATGGCGACATCGATCAGCCCGTGAGAAGCTGGTTGATTGTGATATATATGACCAGCAGCTCTTGCCTGTCAGCGACTCAATATTATGACCACCGGAGGGTAGATGCCAACATACCATAATGGCAGTGATGTTGTGTGTACAGTATGTGAATCAACACACAAGCAGTGGCCAGTCGATATTTGCAAAACTGTTTGTTTTAGTTCCTTTCTTTATCCCTCCAATTAACAGTTTTAGCAGCTCCTCCAACTAAGCTGAAAAGGAATGGCAGAGTACGAGGTCACCTCTTCAGGCCAATCAGTTTGCCCTTTTTGACCCTCTCTCTGGAGACGGAAATAAAGACGTGATCTATCTCTCCTACCATCTAGCTATGCTCTTTCTCTCATTACACTGTTGGTCATAAACCAAATGTCATAGCATGTCCAAGCTGCTGTAAAGCTGTCTCCCTGCTCTGCCTTGTGAAAAGACATCCTGACAGGGCTGGACACTCATCATCCCCTCTGGCTCTTCTAGATCTTAGGTTAAAAGCTGCCTTAAAGCACCTCTAAAGCTCACTAATTAACAGGTTAAATGTTTTGTTTGTTTAATCTGTAGTAAAAGTTGTGGTTTTAAGAGGGGTTATGTCAAGTCAAGTCAGTTATATTTATATAGCCCATTATGACAAATCACAATTTGCCTCAAGGGGCTTTGCAATCTGTACAGCATACAACACCCTCTGCCCTTAGACCCTCGATTCAAATGAGGAAAAACTCTTTAACAGGGAATAAAGGGAAGAAACTTCAGGAAGAGCAACAGAGGAGGGATCCCTCTGCCAGGACGGACAGACATGCAATAGATGCCATGCGTACAGAACAGATTCACAACAGAAAATCATAGTATATACAATTATGAGGACAAAATGTAGATTGTAAAACATAAGTGAAGAGGAGGGACCCTCCATAGAGCAACACCATTCACACAGAGAGGAGAAACAAACAAAAACACAGGGAGAGAGAGAGAGCCGCGACAACATGCAAACTGGGGAGAGAAGGGGAGAGGCTGAATCTCCTGGGGGACGAAGATCCAGATCAACGACTGGATGAGGCACACCGACAGCCAGGAGAGAGAGAGGCCAGATGGCCGATGGTCCAGCACAGAGAAGCCTGACTGCAAGAGAGGAGAAGGAGGAGAGGCTAGGGAGAGAGAGGGAGAGAGAAGGGGAGGGAGAGAGGGGGACGGGCGTGCACAGCTTGGCAGCTTTCAGGCACAGAAGCAAAAACAGCAGAGGGTTAGAAAAGTGCAGACGATATCAAAAAGTTTGCAGTCTGTTAGTTGAATTCTCGTCGGCAGGATAAAAAGTAAAGTACTGATGTTAATAGATTCCTTGAGACTGAGACCCACCGACTGGAAGTAAAGTGGTAACAGGTACGAGGCCTGAAGTGTGGAAGGATAAGTACTACTTGAAAGTTACAGCAAAAAGATGAGTTTTCAGCTTAGATTTAAAGGCCTCAACAGAGTCAGACTGATGTCAGCAAGAAGATTATTCTAGAGAAAAGGGGCACGATAGGAAAAGGCCCTGCAGCCAGCTGACTTCTTTTTAACTCTGGGGACACATAGGAGCCCAGTATTCTGAGCAGAGAGGACGGGATGCGACAAAAGAAGGTTAGAAGTCATCAGAAGCCCCTTAAAGTCCGATCAGACATGATAAAGTGAAGCTAAAATTGGTGATGAACTTTGAGAGATCACACAGTTGTAGAGAGTAACTGTTACTTGATCAAACTGGCACAGTTTTATCAGAATTTAGGAGACTACTTTTTGGCTGGACTACTACAGTGACCTCCTGGTATGGAGTCTTTTCATTCTTGTGAGTTTTTTGACAGAGCCAGCTGGTTAGCTGTTTCCCCTGCTTCCAGTCTTTATGCTAAGCTAAACTAACTGTTTCCTGGCTGTTGCTTTATATTTAAACCTGCAAAACAGTTTTTTTTAATCCACTTAGTGGCAGCAGAAACAAGCTGTGAACAATACATATTATCACTTTATTTGCTAACATTTTTGCTAACTATTTACACACCTAGCAAATAAAGAGACACATTAGCTTTCATTTGGAGTCATATATATATAAATATATATCCAGTGTGGAGAAAGTCCAGTATTCATTCTCCTCTTAGCTCGGTTTTGGTGTCCATTAACTCAAACTTTAAAGCTTTTTTTTGCTGAAACAGCTGCCTGTTGCGGCCAAAAACAATGGTATGAGAGGGGTGAGACTGAACTAAAGCAGTAAAGTGTTAGGATCCACGGTCTTTGTCTAGTCTTGTATAGTCTTTGTGGAGTTTCCGGTCTTATTTTGAAATCTTGTCTCGGGTTTCCAGTGTGTTCCTGCCCTTGAGTGTCTTCACCTGTTCTCCATTACTCACCTGTGCCTGATTCCCCTTGTTAGCCTTTCCCTACTTATGCCTGTCTTTTAGATGTCAGGTGTTTAGTGGTTTCTGTGTATTCCATGTTGGATGTGCGCTGTGCTCCTACAGTTTTCATGTTCCTGTGTTTGGACTTCCCTGTGTTCGCTTGCTTGTCTACCTGCCTGCATTACAAGTAAGGAATAATAAACCTTTGAACGGCTTCTGCCTCCGTGTATGTCTGCTTTTGGGTCCTTCTCCTACTCCTACTGAACCCATACTGTGACATAAAGTTGCTGGCCAGAAAATCAAAACAAAACTTGCTTGTTAAGCTCCGTAGAGCTGAAGGAGGTGATAACTCTCTGTGGGTTCATCACTTAGAGCAATACCTATCACATGCAAGTAGTTATGTGATCCATTGTTAATATAAAAATATTGATTATATCTGCTTTAAGGGACAGGTATGAGTAGTGTGGTATTGAGTATCTTCAAATCAAACTCGGCAAGAAAGCAAATATGTGTATTCCCCGAAATGTCAAATTATTCCTTTAAGTGCATTCATGGGAGTGTCGAGTGTTTTTCTGCATGTCTGGACAACAATGACACAAATGAGATCTTTAGGGTGAAAATAAAATCATATCCTCTCTCCAAATTAAACAAACCATTCAAGTTCATGTCTAAATTAAACAACTGTGGAGCATGTCTGCAGGCGGCCAAAGGGCCTATCTGGAAATACTATTGCTGGATTCCCACTCACTGACATGTGTTGCAATAAATCAAGTCATCTGTATTTGTTTTCACTGAGGCACTTCCACAGTCCCGCGTGGAGCATCAATACTTCAACATGACTTGGATTTTAATGATTGCTGTGGCTGTGCACAGACCGTAGTGGTCATTTTAGTCTTGGTGATCTTGACCTGAAACTGGGTTGTGTGAAGTTTGCAAATGAGGTTGGATTTACCTGTGTGAGTGAACCAGTTTGGGAGGAGTTGAGATACTCGGTAATGAGGCCAGGGAGGGTGTTTAGGTTGGCATCATTTATCTTGTAGCCATCCCCCACAATATCTCCGTCCCTGCTTCCCTCATTCTGTCAGTGAATTGCCCCTGTCCCATCCAGTGCTGCCCTGGATTTGGCTTCTTCATTTGTCTGATAGTGCTCTGTCCAAGACCTGGCTTATCAGCGCGCAGACTGACCTGAGAGAACTTAAAATGTTTTTAAAGTACCTTTTAATGAATATCGCCCACTTGATTAAGACGAACTTGGTTCAAGTGCAGTAAAAATGCAGCAGTCAGCACAGATTTTATGAGTGGGCATCTAATCAGAATATCCCAGTAGTTTCAGGGAGCAGCTCTCTTCTTTTTTTTTTTTTTTTTTTTTTTTTTTTTTTCTGGCTATATGTGGCTGTCTTGCTTATGGAGCAAAAAGTTCTTTACATACTAAATCTAATCATCACTATTGATGGGAGTCAGGACATGGTGCTTTGGTTATGGAAGGAGTCTAGTCAGTCATTCACCATACTTTAAAGAAGAGATGACTAAGATGAAAGTAACATTAGCATGTAATTAGCATTGCATATTGCATTCACTGAGTTGCTGCATGGTAGATTGTGAATCCACTTTAAGAGCTATAGCAGTGACATTCATTTGAAGTGGGTATCGTCAATATTTTTAGCAATTTTAAATTGCAAAATTAGCAGTGGAGCAAATGATTAGCATCTTTTTTAGCTGATTGTTTTGGTTTTCTGGCGCGCAACTTCACTGTTTAGGTTCAGTCTTATCATTTTCATCAGCATTGTATCCAGAGGCAACAGGCAGCTGTTTTCAGCTCTAATAAACCCACAGTGCGCTACCTGCCCTGTTTCAGCAGTCAGACAAAGTTAGCGACTACCTTGCAAACATAGTGGAGCATTTAGCAGCTGAAGAGCCAGATATTTCTCTCAGGAGTTGGTGGAGACCAAAAACAGAGCTAAATATGAGTGAATATTGGACTTACGTTCGCCAGGTGGACACAAACACGACTCCCAATGAATGCTAATGTTGCTCTGCATCTCCTGGATGTGTAAATAATCTGTTTAAAAATAGCTGATGGCTAACAATTTTGCCATATCAACTTAAAAGGTGTTAATATGTCAGCTTGCAGCTTGTTTTCTGCTGCCCCCCAAAAGCCACAAAATCAGTTAAAAGCTGCAGTGGGCAATTTTGCATCTTGTTGGCCTCATAGGGCAGCATGAGATAACGGTTTCAAAGATTTCATTACCCAGAGGTGGATAAATTGCACACTCCTTGGACCTTAATGCCTTTTTCTTTCATCTTAATGGTTAGAGAGGGTGGAGATGGTGTAAAAAAGTACGTCTGTAATGAACTCCATGTTTTCTGATGTACTCTTGTCTTGTCCTGTAGCCTCAACTTTTGATTTAGCCTGAGAAGACTTGATTTTTATAGGCTATATAACAATGAGAACATGTGTGTATGAACAATACTGAAGTGTCAATACTGAGTAAATAAAAGTGGCCTTAAAAACTCCTTTGTCACAACTTTGTGTTCATTTTTAACCCAGTTCTCTGTTGTTGCAGTATGTTCCTCCAGACCTGTGCATCTGCACCTTTGTGCTGGAGCAGTCTCTGTCAGTGCGGGCCCTACAGGAGATGCTGGCTAAGAGTGGACAGAACAGTGAAGGGGTGAGTGATGGTAAACACACACACATGCTAACACACACACGGATAGGAAACACTCTGACAATCCATACTTCAACTCTTCATAAGCCATCCCTCATGAGTCATGTACTGTATGTCCCGCTCTGTTCAGAAGTTGCAAAACAGTTTATTGTAATGAATACAGTCAGCTAAGTTGAATACTCATAACTTGGTGAGTCACTATAAAGAGATTAATGGGCAAAATAGGCCCGTTACAGTAGCCTGGGACCCTGACTGCAGAGAGGTCCGGGACCCATGAATATTAATGAGGATGTCCTGGCATTACTGCAGCTTTGCAGCGTGCACTTTTGCCCATTTGATTAACACCAAGCCTTGAAGGAAAACAGCATAATTTAGCTTCATATTTTCCTTTGTAAAATAAGCATTCTACATGCAAAGAGAGCTGCTGGCAGTCTTTTTGGCTTTTTTCAAGAACTTCCAATATAATAAGTAAAGATGACTGTCTAGTGGAGGGAATGTGCAGATGTAATCAATACTATGTGGCTGAATTTGTAATCGGCACTCATTCATCACTGTAATCTCTGCTCCTGATGTTGTTTTAGTTGTCTTCTTGCAAGTGTGTTTGCTTCTCCTTCTCATTGCTGTGACAGATGTGTAATTCTCCCATCTTTATCTTCTGTTTTCTGTGTATAATCTCCATCTTCCGCATGATAGACACGCGGGCCGGATCAATGGGTATGTTCACCACTCATACCATTCCCCTCTCATCCCTAATGCATGACACAGTAGATTAGTCACAATACACAGTTTGTTCTCTTATTCTTCCCCCATTGGCATCCTACGGTATGGCTTGACCACTATAACACGTCAACACTGAACATTTGTCTTTACATTAGAAATGATTAGAAATGGTGGTGTATGCAAACACCAGAGCCCATGCTTTGAAATAACTGATCGTATGGATTTTTTGTGTACACTGGGTGAGAAGATTGTGTCTGAGCTCCTACCTAGCTGACAGAGACAAATAGAGTTTCGTATAGACTTCCCAAATAAGGTTCTCCGCAACCATCCGCTCTCACACAACTCAGTTTCCACTGCTGGAGAACTAGAGCGGCACCAATGCTGGATTAGCGTCAGATTAACATGAGTCTTGTCCTCAGGGCATTCAGATGGATGTTCATTGCTGTATCATTTGTTTTGTGCAAACCCCACCACACAGTATAATCTCTTATTTGTCACAGTATCTTCTTCTACTCACTCACTATTGGTTGTATTCTATGAGATGATGCAAACAGCTGAGACCAAGATTTCTGCAACAAGACAGAAAATTATGAGTGAACTGATTTTGTCAATAAAGCTCTGCTGACTAAGTCAGCTTTAGCCAGTTCACCCCTTAATGCCACATGGCTAATGATGGTGCAAATTTCCATAAATCCTCAGTTGTTAAGGCTCATATTCATTGAATTGACTTCTGAGATAAATTAATGTTTCAGAGCTAGAGCTTTGTGGCCACAGTGGACTGTCTGTGCAGCAGAAGGACGGAAGTCAAAATTGGTTCCACTGCCACTGCGGGGAGAGTAACAGCTAGCTGGCAGCAAATTATGAGCCGCAGCAGAATAAAAAGGGTGCTCAAAATATTAAACGCCAAATTAAAGCTCAAATGGACATATTTAGCTGCTGGTCCAGTCTCGTCCCTCTTGCATCAGCATCTTTTTAAGGCCTTAACATAACACTTAAAGTCCAACTGAAATTAAATGGTATTTTTTTGTCGGATGCAGCATATGTGTCTGCTCTGTAAATCACATGTCCTGTGTTCTCCTACGAGGAAAAAATCTGAAACCAAAAGGGTGGCGTCCCTGAAAGATGAGACAAATTAATTTTGAACCATATTTGCATACAGCAGTAACGTCACCTTTCCATCACACTGACCAACAACCAGCCAGAGGCTTTGAACAACAACCCACATTAGCTTTCCTGCTAAAGTCTCCTTCTTATCTAACTTACAAACATGAACACACGTCTTGTCCTGCACTTTAGCTTGTTGAATCAGCCACCAAACAAACATTCACCAGGGAAAAGTGCACTGCTAACATCAGTTTGCAGGCTAGATAGCTAATTAGCTGGTCCATTTAGATGTTGGTTGTGTTCTTTACTCTTCAGTATCACTGCTAACAACACACTGTCTGCTCATGGCTTGTTAGCTACAGTGCAAGTTTGTTTGTTTTGTGTCCCGTTCTCTGGGGCTCAGCCTGCCAGCTGCTGTCAATCAAACACAGACACGCCCTCCAGGTGCTGAGGCAAAATCATTTCTGATCCCCAAAGAAAGGAAGATTTTTCTTCCTTTTCATAATAAAAGAACTATTGACAATAAATGAAAAATATTTTTGACTGCAAAAAGAGAAGACTAAATGTGATTTCAGTTGGACTTTAACATTGTTGGGTTTCATACTTTCTGTAAGACTAGTTGGGAGATTTACTCATCTCAAACATATCATCTTTAACCTTTCACACCTTTTGTGCCTTTGTAGCAAATACCCCAGAGACTTTAAAATGGCTTGGATTGGCCATTTTCACTGCGTTACTTCAGTGTTTTCTCTCTACTCACATTTATCTGTTTTCGATATTGTCTTCCTATTCATCATCCATCGCCTGCACTGAAATGCCACTGGAGGAAGCACCATTAAAGGGGAAATGGAGGTTGAATGTGTCTCGGCTGAGGCTCTGAAATCAATATGTCTTTGAACAGATGGGCTTATCAATAGACAGTGGCTGGAGCAAATCGGTAGGCGGTTTTAGCCGGAAGCCACTGAGACACAAAGGGGACTGAAGAGGACCTGCAAAGACAACACACATGCAGCTAGTGTAAATGCCAACCCCCATTTAGCTCAGTATCCGCCAGCGATCACTCTGTGTGAATTTGCCGTCGCTCATCCAAAAAGGCGCTGACCTGTTTGATTTGTGGGTCGCTGGTCAAAAGTGCAAATGATGAGATCGGTCAGTCAAAGAAACAGAGCTGCTCTGACGACATCTGCTTGTGTTTCTTTTCCTCTGCTATCACTGCCACCTCTTTTTCTTTTAGATTGGTGTTAGCTTGTGGCTGTCTCCCCCTCCCCCCTTTATTGAGAGAAACCACAACACTGCGTACACACACGTAATCTGTTGCAGGGCTCACAAACCAGGAGGCTGCGTCCTGCTAAATGTCACGCCTTTAAATTGATATGAGGATGTCACTTGTGGTCAACGGCTGGACTGGAGATGAAGTACATAGCTTGTTTCTTCTCTTATACCTCTTTGATCCAATAGTCTCTTCTTTTATGGTCCAATGACCCGAGGGTAATATAGTTTTACTCATTTCAGTTGCTCAAGGTGTATTGAATTTTTGCTGCAATGTGTCGAAGATTTTTTTTCTTATTGCTATGAGCCACAATTTCCCTCACTGCACTCTCTGTATAACACAGTGCTCAGTCGTGGGATAAGGAAGTGAGCGGAAGACTTGGGTTTATTGGTTGTGGTGACTGCAGCTGGATGTGCCTCGCCGCATTAAGCTCAGTACCTCAGCCAGCATATAGCAGTAACCAGAAGCACAGAAGAAGCCTGGAAGCCAGTGCTGCAGTCTGCACGACACAACTGCATCAAATCACAGGCCGGCTATTGTCCCAGTAAGCCTATCCAGGGGGATAGAGGGAGAAAGAGAAAAAGAGACAATGAAACGGAGCCAAAGAGAGGCTCTGCATGGTAGGATGTTCTCACGAAATACTGCCATGATTCATGTATCTCTCGGATCATTATAAGACTCTACTTTTTTAAAAATCTACTTAGCTTTGGTAGATTTTAAATCTCATCATGTCATTAGTGTCCTGCAGTGCTTGTAGTTTCACTTAAATGTGACATTTTTATGGTCTAACTTGGCTGTTGAACTGGTCTTGTGCCAGTGGCAATGCTTTGTAAAATGCCAGAAAATGGCAGTCAACTTGTATTTCTTGATCTCCGTCAAAAAAATGACTTTTTGACAATTACATGTGCCCCCTGGACCTTGATCATTTGTGCCAAAGACTAAAATAAGGCAGAGGCAGGCAAAAAGGCTCAAGAGAACAATAGTTCTTTCATAATAATGTCACTCTTTCTTACCTTAATGCTTCCTAGAGGCTCATAAGGAAGGTGAGTAACATGGGAGTTGCTTTGCTGAAGAAAACCAACAAAAACTCTTCTTTATCCCCTGTGCAGCTCTACCAGTAGAGATATCATTTTGTTCCCCTCCTGCATTCCCTGCTAATGTTAACATTGCATTGGAGACTGACAGTAGTTGTGCATCCTTCCCACATTCCTGTAGTCGGAGTGCTAGAAAGATGACCCCGTATCCTGTTCGCTCATGGATACAGGACACCGAAACACCATCTCCTGTGGCAAGTCAGATTGCATGTCTTCATTGGCGAGAAGGGGTGGCAAACCCTCCCCAGGAGATGTGTGCCCCAAGCTTGAGGTCATCATTGTTGGCGAGAAGGTCCTCGTTGAGGTGCCAGAGGTTGGGTGTAGATTGAAGCAGTTGGAGGGAGACCACTGGGGCTGTTCTGTCAGGAGCTTGAGCTGACATGTAACTGCGCGCGCGTGTGTGTGTGTGTGTGTGTGTGTGTGTGTGTTTTTGTGCATGTGAATGATCTCTGCAGGCAGCGCAGAGCGGCGGACACAAGACTCTTCTGTACGGACACGCCATCCTCCTTCGGCATTCCTTCAGCTCTATGGTAAGAGATCACACATGATCGGCATCAGTGACACTATCATTAAAAAAACCCCAATTCAAACCGGATTATCACAGTAGCAGGATTTAAACATCATTAGCAAGTATGCACATGAACAGCAGCATGTGAAAACGGTCTTCTGCAGAGGAGTGTGTGTGACAGCTCTGTCCTGTGTCTGCTGACCGTAGTACCTGGCCTGTTTGAAGACATCAAGGTCACAGACTGATAAGCTGTCCTTTGATGTCGGCCTGCAGGAGGATTCAACAGGTAAAAGGAAACCTTTGGCACAGTTTGCTTTCATCCACCTCTTTCATTCTCACTGGCTCTGTCTCCCTTTGTCTGCCTCTGTTTTTGTTCCTGTGTCTCTGGTTCTTTCGCTCTCTCTCTGCACCTTATTTGTTCATGAGCGTGTTATTTATTTTTATTGATGAGCAGAAAGATTATTGCCATGGTGCATCCACATGTGTCCAAGTTCCCATTTCTGCCAACTCTCGCCTTATTGCGTTATTAGTACATTACAGATGACATTTGGTCAGTGGAAATGTGATGCTCTCAAAACTGTTATACTATGAAACTATATCAGTTTGTTTAAATTAAAATTTGGAGACGGCATGTATATGTGCATGTGTGTATCGCTGTAGGTGAGGCCTGTTGGTGGACGATCCACCCTGCCTCCAAACAGAGATCCGAAGGAGAGAAAGTGCGGATTGGCGATGACCTCATCCTCGTCAGCTTGTCCTCAGAGCGGTACCTTGTAAGTTTGTTAGCTATTTGATCCTTGAAGCTGTAGGTAGTGTGTGTGTGTGCGCATAATGTAGAGAACGTCAACTGTACTTCCCCTGATGTGACAACATTTTAGATTATCCCAGTCCGGTTACCACATACTACACTCTCCCCATGACCTCTCTCTTAAGGCTCAATGTTAAAAGCAACAACTTTTTCCTTCTGGATGACTGCAAGTCTGCTAACAATTGATCTGCACTGGAAATGTCTGCTTTCGTGGATTAAGATTGCTGCCAATGCCGCTTCAAATGAGCCTCTGTTTTATCATCCTCGTCACATACCCACATCCCACCGCCATTAATAATGATTATGTTCCTATTGCACTTTTGAACTGACCTTTTCAGCAATTCGCTTCTTTTACTATTAGACCTTCATGCCCTCCAAGCTTAGCATCATAGCAGTGTGCTATGTTAACCCTGAGAAACATGTCCCCTGTGATCCATGAAGTTGGTGACAGCAGCCAGGCGGTGTTTACCCCCCCCGCCCCCCCCGGCGGCAGGGGCACTGCCAGATGACCACTATCGCCTTACAGTCACAAATGTCAATCTGGTAGTCCTCGCTGTCGCCCACACAGTGGTATGTGGGGACAGCACCTAAGGGCTGCAGAGGGATGATGATCAGGACACAGCTGCCACAGAGAAACTGTGGAAAACACATCCATACGAACACAGTCTCGCACGCACGCACGCACGCACAGCATTACAGCCCCCCAGATGGTATAAATCCCCAAACTCTCACTGCATCTGTCAGTCAGTTTTATGGTTCCCTCAACACTCAATGATAAACTGGAGTTTTCTTCTGGATCAGTGATTACAGAGAGTTTCAAACCTTAGCTGAACTCCACCTGAGAAGTCAACATCACAGTTGAATGAATAGTTTCATTTAGATATCAGAAATCCAGTGTCGATCTTTCTATAGAACCCACATTTGTTTGCTATCGAGTTATCCTCTAGAGATGTATTTACAAACAAAGATGTTTAATATAATCTTATTCTGACAGGCTTTATTGTATTAAATCGTTGTATTCTGTAGAACAGAAAAGTAGAACCATGCAGATTAAATGTCTCAGCTAGTGAAGCTGCTGTTTCTCATAATAAAATGTTTCCACCTTTGCCCACTGACAGTGTTTGACAGTTCAGCCCTTGTACTGTCACTGGTATGGATGTACGCAAATAAGTAAATGCTGCATGTAATCTTTCCTTATTTCCTCCAGCACTTATCCATCTCCAATGGCAACATCCAGGTGGATGCTTCCTTCATGCAAACCCTGTGGAACGTCCATCCCATCTGCTCCGGTAGCAACATAGAAGAAGGTACTACACACAAAACCCCAGCCTCCATATTTTCTTCCACAATTTTTTCCATGACTGTAGAGTATTTTTCCAAGTTTGCAAATAAAATAAATAAATAATAAAAAAAGAGAGATATGTGTGTGTGTATGTAAATAAATAAAGGGAAAAAAAGATGCACACTTACAGTAAAAAAAAAAAAAGGAGCAGGTGTAGGCTGTCAGATTAATGTAAATTACTTAATATATCTCAAGATGGCTGCAAGTTTCCACTAATTGGTCAAGGGAAAGCCCCCAAACTTTCAACACTTTTCTGTGTTACATAATTTAATCAATGTAGCTGTTCTATTTGTTTCATAAAAAGCATCTCATTTAACAGGTTTTTAAAACATGGAGAATCTGATTATTTCATATCTGAAAGTATAGCATTTTCTGGCTACATCCATTCCTAGCATTAATGGAAAACTCCTTGTCATGTCGGAATAGCCAAAGTTTACCATAATCAGATCTTCTTGGATTTCTTTATTGACAGCTTTAGAAAAACCCCAAAATGCAAAAGTGCTCCCTGAATGTATAACCCACTTTTGTGATCTAGATAGTCCATCTTTCCAGATTGCATCTCTGAGATGACGAGCATTCACAGTGGAGGCAAAAGCAGCAGCAAAATGGGACATAAAATATCTAGTCACCACATCTAAATCGTCTGTCCTTCCTCCTCTAATAGGCTACCTGTTGGGTGGTCATGTGATGCGGCTATTCCATGGACATGACGAGGTCGTGGCCATCCCAGGATCAGACCAGAGTGAAGAGCAGCAGAGGTGCGAAACACAGCAAGTGTTGAACAAACTAGATTACGCTGCAGCATTAGGGGTCACACTGTAATGATGGCAAAGCAGTTATGTAGCACACAAGAAGCTAACTGACCTGTGAGTTACCTACGGTTCCTCAGCTCCCACCTCGCTTCATAAAAATACCTCTGACCAGCGTGGCACTCGGCTCTCCAGGGAGCCAAAATGGCTGCTGTGTTATTTTTGTCTGCAGTATAGCTGCTTGGTGCCAACACAGATAAGCTAGGCCGCAGAAAAATGGCACACTGGCCTTGAAGTGGGTCAAAACAGCAGGCAAGGCCCATTCACACTCAGCCAGGTGCCAGGAGATGCGTCTTCCTCCTGGGCACAAACACACATACACACACGGGGACTATTTTTAGAACAGCATGGGAAATATGGGGGCGGGATAAGATATTAATTTCCAGTTTTGGCTTTCTCCTCGTGTTGTCCTTGATATTCAACTGACGGAGCAAGCTTTTTAGAGGTCTTAAATTTTTCTGGGGCAGATCAAAAACACTCCAAGCTGTCACCGGGGGGGTGATGAGCGATTTCTTTTATCTTTGGACCCAGTCACCCATATCACTGATAGACAGTGTAGCTGTGGGTTATCAGGGCGCACATGTCTCTGTTTGAAGGATGTGATGCTGTAGTCAGCAGAGTAAATACAGCCCATGCTTCAGTGTGTGTGTGTGTGTATACGTGTTGAACATCCTCCCAGTGAATATCGGTGTGACAAATGAGAGTAAAGAGGTGGTATTCTTCTAAGCCAGGATGAATGACCTTGACAGCATCAGTGGTGGCTAGACATTTAAAGCATCCACAGACAGACCACCCACTCATGTTTCTCTGGCATCCCCCAGGATAGTCAACTATGAGACGGGTAAAGCCGGTGCCAAGGCCAGGTCCTTGTGGAGGCTGGAGCCGCTTCGAATCAGGTGGGTTGTGTTTCGCATGATCTGTTATCTATTCTCTTCCTTCCTGTTTCTCACTACCTATTTTACCTATTTTATTCTTTCATCATTCTCCTATTTTTCCATCCCACCTGTTTCTTTGTATCTGCTGTTTCTTCTTTCTGTTTTTTTTCTCTCTCTACACCCATTTGTCCTTTCCTCCCTCTCCCTATCTATGATTTAATGCTGCTCTGTGGCCTCTCTTCCTCTTTCCTTCTGTCCCTTTCCCTTTCTCTTTCAAGGCTTTGATCCTGGCTATTTTACAGCCTCACAGGGATGCAGCCTTTCCTTTTTCCATTTCACTTCTTGTCAAATATGATATTTGTCACCTCTACCATGTTTTTGACCCTGGTTGTTCAGAATTTCCTGAACAGAAACAAAGTGCATAATTAGAGAAATGTTTTCAGCTATTTGCTAATTATTCCACCGCATGGCACGCCAGATAATTAACAGCTGGCAGCAATGTTTAGATCAACTAATTAGCAGATATTAGGCTTCCAGGGCTTATGAAAGGCAACTTTTTCTCCTTGTATGTTTGCATGTGTGCTTCATTTTACTGTGTGGGTGTGACCTTGACAGCTGGAGTGGGAGCCACATCCGCTGGGGCCAGCCCTTCCGACTGCGGCACCTGACCACTGGTCACTACTTGGCTCTGACTGAGGATAGTGGGTTGGTGCTGCAGGACCGGGAGAGGTCCAACACCATCGCCACCGCCTTCTGCTTCAGAGCCTCTAAGGTAAGGACACATGTATGCACACACATACAAGGGCACAAGATGTATTCAGCTGACTCCCCGTGGTTCCTCAAGGTGACCTGTGCCACATGGGATCAACCACACAGTTCTTCATTAAACACCACTGGAAAGCAGTTACAACCTCTAAGCCTTTAGAAATGAAACGCCCACTCCCCTTGGACTGGAAAATCACCATTTTTTTCAAGGACAATGAAAATTACAAGAATTATTGGGCCAGTGAAAGCTACGCCATGGAGGTTAATTTAGCTGAACTTGCAGACTCTGACTGAAGCAACCATTTAGCATCATTCTGTGTAATGGAGTTTCTAGATATGGCCAGTGATTGTGAGCCAATTACTGACCCTTCCAATGTGGATTTAAAGCATGTATTATAGAATGTAAGTGAAGTAATTTATCACTGAAGTCCTCATGTCGACTATGGGCTGCAGTTATATCTGATCCTAATAGCAAAAACAAATACAATCATCTCACTGTGATGGATAGAGCCATAAAAAGCAGATGCAGTTCACATTTGGTTGGTGGTTGATTAAGAACAAATCTGCATGCAGTATGTCTGAACGTGCACTTTTCATTATTGTGCTAACGTGCTCATGCGTGTCACACCGACAGCTTTGACGTGTTCATTTTCTCCTCCCCTGTGCAGGAGAAGCTGGAGCAGAGCCCCAAGCGGGACATCGAGGGCATGGGGGTGGCGGAGATTAAATACGGGGACTCGCTCTGCTTCATCATGCACGTGGCCACGGGACTCTGGCTCTCCTACCAGGCACCTGATGTCAAATCTGCCCGTCTGGGTCCCCTCAAGAGACGAGTGAGCGGAGACGAGCACAAAGCACACACGGTCCTGTCTTCAGATGCAAAGCACATACAAAAACAATTAATAAATGAATGAGATTCCTTGGAGTGGATAATTATTTTGAGGGTAATGAGTTGATTGAGTCAAGATGATTGTCTATTAGTTCGTATCTCTGCCTCGACTAAATATAAACCTTGTCTCTTGGCTGCTATGGCAGAAGTGATAGAGGTGTACGCGTGATAATGTGTGTGACAATGTGTCCTCCATGTAAACACAGCCAGATAGCCTGTAGTGTCAGCACCTGTGTTCCAGACATTGTGGCTCAGTGCTGGCTGAGGATGGCTGGAGACTTTCTCTCCATTAAATTACTTCCTCTTCCTTTTTTGGTCCTTTTTCCCCTTTATTGTCTCATGTCAGTGTCTCACACTCTTTCTCTTTTTGCCCTCTCAAGGCATGCCTACATTCTGAAGGTCACATGGATGATGGGTTGACCCTGCAGCGCTGTCAACACGAGGAGTCCCGCGCCGCACGTATCATCCGCAACACCACATTACTCTTTAACCGATTCATCAGGTATGCTAAACATTGCTGTTCCTCACTAATGAATGCAGTGACGTGATCGCACAAATTGCCCAATTAAACCAAATTACGGTGCCCATTTGTCTTGAGTCACTTTAGTAGGATAATCTGCAAAATGTCCTGTCACTGGCACAAGTTGCATGAGCGCCACACTGATGTTGGTAGAGCATAATTAATAGAGATGATAAAACAGAGTCCCCAACTGCGCCACATCACCAAATCACAGATGAAGCCTCAGACAAACCAGATATCTCAAAGCCCCACAGACTCGCACATAGTCCACACAATCGTGATGTAACGTCCCTCCAGATTGTGAACGCACCTAGTGGAGAGTTAAGCTCTGGGCCTGTGAGTTTTAACTGAGTGGGGTGCCAAAGCCCCAGATAGCTCACTCAGTGGTCCAGTCATGCGTCTCCAAATGGCAAACATTGCAGCGGCGTCACGGCTATGCACAGCCAGCTATGAAAAAGGAAGCTGTGGAGCACGTAATTGGATGCTTCCAGTACACTTTATTTGTTATCAAATGGTCGGCTGTCCCCTGGGTCGGGCTCTGGGGCACTCATGGCAGGAACATGTGAGAGTCTGTCAGCCCCCCCCCCCGCCCCACCCCTGCTGCTGTGACTAATGCGTACGACAGGAGCTATTTTTAGCAGGCTAGCGGAAATCAGCATTTCAGCATGGATGAACCTGTGGGCTAAACATTGTTCACAGCCTCTCCTCAAGTCTGCTCAGCCTCCCAATTAGTGTCTTTACCAGGAGGTTATTTTTGAAAACTATACCTGGTCACAGACATCAGTGGGGACTGCTGTCATGTCTGAATGAGGGGTTTTTGTGAATGTTAACGTTTCTGTGCTCCCTCTGTCTCCCCCTCCCAGAGACCTGGATTGTCTGGGTGTTAAGAATAGGGCACTGGTCGCGCTCCCTGTTGAGGAGGTGCTCCAAACCCTCAATGACCTCATCGCCTATTTCCAGCTCCCTGACGTTGAGCTGGAGCATGAAGAGAGGCAGATCAAACTGCGCTCGCTCAAGAACCGGCAGAATCTATTCAAACAGGAAGTGAGTTTCACCGTGAAGGAAGGCGTAGCAGTCCATTAAATATCAATTAATAACACCACAAGCTTTTCTGCAGTGCAGCAAAATATGCAGCAAAACAACCCCATAGAGTAAAGAGTCTGACTTGTGACTGAGGCAATTTTAATAAGTGACTACACATACGTGTGGGCCGAGAGCAGAGGCAAACTTGCAAAAGACAAAGTATGTGAAGGCTAAAGCAATTGGTTCTTTGTGGTGTGTTGCCATCTTGTATTTGGAGGCATTGCATTTGGAGGCGTCAGCAGTTTTGGTGTTATAAGTTTTCCCGAGGCTGGCACGAGTGCACTGGAGCTTTCTGCTAAGCCTCTGGGACCTGAATTGCTTTCATCAATTACAAAATGTCAGCTGCATTACTGAGGGGGCCTATGATGTCAACTATCCAAACTCCCCTTAACTCTTAACAGGCTACAACAATGTGCAGCCTCAAGCCAACATACATGAGTATGAATTAGTTAAATGGAATATATGTGAGTAATCAGTAATTCATCTTTCATCTATTTACCTGTCTTTCTATGATAATATACCAAAACAGCACATCTCTGTCCCGCCCCTAATGTAATACGTTTAGAAGGTTAATTTGTCACTGTAGACAGCTGACTCATGATTTTTCCTGGCATTATAAATCATCTGCAATTCCATTTTGTCTTTTTATGCCCTCCATTTAGCATATCTGATCACTATAGATATTTCTCTGAAGTATAAATCACCATGACACAAGCACCAAATGGGACAGGAGAGAGCCATAGGGCTGCGTTCAGGATGGTCAACTAATTGAATACTGCAGAAAAAGAGTTTACCAAATGAAGTTGTCATGCTAACGAGAGCTTGTTATTAATACGAGATGTATTTTAATGGGATTGTCAGTGTGTGAAATGCATGTATTTACATGTTATGTATGTGGTTATATTATGTTCATGTGTTGGATTACTGTGCGTTTCTTAGGGCATGCTGACTCTGGTGTCGAACTGCATCGACCGTCTGAACGTCTACAACAGTGCCGCCCACTTCGGGGAGTGTGCCGGGTCAGAGGCTGGAGCAGCCTGGAAAGACATTCTCAACCTGCTGTATGAGCTGCTGGGTAAGAAGCTGGTCTACCACGCACGCACGCACGCGCGCACACACACACAAACCGATCAGCTACTGTAATCAATCTCAGAGACGAGAGTCGTTGTTTGAAGATGAAGTAGCTGCAATTGTGGTGATGAAGAACTGTGTTGACCTGGTATTTAACCAGCCATTTACAGACGCCTCACAGTGGAGGACTGAATTCTGAGGTTGCCAGAATTCATACAGCTTAACATATACACACACACGCACCATAAATACCCGATCTCCAACACCCATAAAAAAAGACTTGGTGTCACGTGGCCCACTGCTTACAAAAGAGCTTTCCAGTTTATGTGATGTGCTTCCAGGGCATCAGCCCAAAAAGATCAGTTGTCTCACACCCACACACACAAAATTTTTGGGTGTCCCCTATCGGCCAGATGGCTCTTTATCCATTGAATGTCAATTCTCATTACTATGCTGTTTTCTGTTTTGTTTACTTGTTATTGCTGTGCTCTTTGTGTCCCTATAGCACGATGTCATCAGCCCTGCCTTTGCAAAATCACTTTAACCTCTTGCGCTGCGAGCATATGCACTGTCAGATGTAGACGTATCTCACTGAAATGATCTGGCAGAGGAAATTTTTTTTTGCTCTCCTTCTCTGTCTGACAATCCTGCTGTCTCCTGCTGTATCTGATGAATGCAACGTTTGGCTGGAACATTTCCTTCACCGGTTCTGACATAAAAGATGCATTTGCGAGCGGAAAAATTGTGAGCGGGCGTGAGTTTCTTCCTGTTATGGTTTGGAAATGTCACATTCTTAAGAAGAGAATGTGGATAGCCCATATGTAAAGTGTATCTTTCACCCTGCCACGCTGAAGCCCCTCTGCCCTCCAAGTGTGTCCTTCACATTCTTATTTACACTGATTTAACCTCCTGGCTTATATTAGTGTTCCAGCCACGTCTCTCTCTTCCCCCTTTCCCTCCTCCACACACCTGCTCCGGCGCAACGCTAAGTGGATTTGGGATGCCTCCCTCCTTTCTTCCCTGTCTGTCTGCGTTGGGTGACCCTGTCTTTTTTTTTTTTTTTCTAGGACATATGTGGGTGTGTTTGTCCGCGTGTTTGTCTTTTCTCTCCTTGTGTCATTCCCTCCCTCTATCTTAGGCATCTTCCAAATGAATATGTATAAGGGTGTCAAAGCAGTACCTCCTTAGCTTTGGGTGACATTGTTTTTGCTGTTTTGTGTGAAGTGAGATTTGACTGTGCACTGAAGGGGATCCATCACACCACTTTAAACAAAGACACTGTCTTCTTTCCTATAAGATTTAACTCATGCACACTTTCCTTGTGCCCTGCAGCAGCGCTAATTAGAGGGAACAGAAACAACTGCACCCAGTTCTCCAACAACTTGGACTGGCTGGTTAGCAAGCTGGAGAGACTGGAGTCTTCCTCAGGTATGCTCATCATCATTCTCACACATACTGAGCCTCCAGTGAAACAACATTGTAAGATCTTGCATTTTCTCTGTCAAAGAGACATCACTAAACTATCCAGCTCCTTTAATAGCAACCCAGCACTCCTCAACAGGGATATGAGTCTTAAAATATGTAAAAATATGAAAATTAAATGGCTACCTCTACTTCATAAATGTATGGTAAAGAATGTGTTCCCTGTTGATCTATGCGGGCTCGATGTCTCTTTGACGAGTGTCCTCTAGTGTGTCTTTCTCTTCTGCGGGTATTAACTAATTGATGAATTTGCGGCTGTGCAGGCATCCTGGAAGTTCTGCACTGCATTTTAATTGAGAGCCCCGAGGCCCTCAACATCATCCAGAAAGGACACATCAAGTCCATCATATCGCTGCTGTACAAGCACGGACGCAACCACAAGGTGAGCAGCAAGTAGTGCTGTGTTAATCTGGGGTCTCTGCTGTGATATACAATAAGGACACATCTGGGCTTTACATTTTTGCATATAATGTGGTTGAGGTACAAGGAGAATGTTGAAGGAACCCAAGTGGTAAATAAAGGTGAACTTGGTGAAATTCTTAATGGAATAGTTTGACATTTTTGCATATTTGATGAGAAGAGCTATACCATGCTGTAAGGTATATATGAAGCTGGAGCCTGCAGCCAATTAGCGTACCTTAGCACAAAGACTGGAATGAGGGGGAAACAGCAAGCCTGGCTCTGTCCAAATGTAACAAAATCTGTCTACCAGCACCTACATCTTGGCCAAGACCAGTAACTTCCTGGAGTCTCCACTAGTTGCCTGGCAACTACTCCTGGCCAAGAAATAGTCTGGCACCTAAACCCTCTGTTGTTTTTATGCACCTGGGTTTTGTACGGATTAAACAAACAAGATATAATGTGTTAATTAGTGAGCTGGTAGGTGGAATTTGTTAACTAATTTGGGCAGATCCAGGCTAGCTGTTTCAGTTCTTTATGCTAACCGGCTGCTGGCTCCAGGTTAATTTTTACCTAAAGATGTGAGAGTGGTATCAGTCTTCTCATTTAACTCTGCAAGAAAGCAAACAAGTGTTTATTTCAAAATGTCAAACTATTCTTTTAAGATGCACACTGAAGTATCACCAGTAATTTGGATGTTGTCAGAAACTTTTAGTCAAACAAGAAAGCACCCAAAAACCATTGAAAGGGTCCGTTTATCTTGCATCCAGTCATCTCCAGTTCTTTCCTCATTAGGCTCAATGAAGTGCTTCACTGGATGCACATTCATTTCCATAACAGTTCCCTTTGGGCCTCTTTGTCACCTCTTCTTCTCTTTAGCTTCTAATTTATTGTGCTTACCTTCTAACAGCATACAAACTTCCATCTTTGACAGAAGGCTCCTGGGGGTTTGGTTGCAGTGCGTCCCCATCATGAATCAATCAGTTTAACAGTGAAATAAGATCAGGAGCAGGCAGTCGGCTGGCCTGGGTCATAAATCAGCCTGAATGTATAATTTTGCTATGGAAGCAGGAGAAAAGGGCCAATGATAAAGCATGGGTGCTCTGGCCTGTCACCCTTGGCTGAGCATCCCGGCCCATTTAATTCTACGGCTTTATTTGTGTAACATCAAAGGGATATTATTGGACATGTTTTTGTCCCCAATAAGCATCTCTGAGTAATTATGCAGTGGTTGCATGATAAGAGTCTGCAACATGGACAGTGATTTGAGGCAAAGATAATTAGTCATTTCTGGAAAGGTATGGATACATATCCAGGGTTTAATATGGGAAATGAGGTCAATATGTAATCGGTTATTGGGGAACTGTTGTGCTCTTCTTGATACTGTTGCTTATTTTCCCCCCTGGTGCCTCCACTTTCTCTTTAAGATTCTGGATGTGCTCTGCTCGCTGTGTGTGTGTAATGGCGTAGCTGTGCGAACCAATCAGAACCTAATCTGCGATCACTTGCTGCCCAAGAGAGACCTGCTGCTGCAAACCCAGCTGGTCAATGATGTCCAGAGGTTAGAAAGCCATCCACAAAATGAATCTAGATTTTAAAATGACATTTTAAAAATGCAGTGGTTAAAAGTAAAGAACTATGGTCTCATTTGTTACCAAGTGACTAGTCTGTGATTGTGTACAGGACTGGGTTGCACCAGCAATTTGTAAATCCATCCAGTCCAAGTTTGTGTGTAAAGTACTTCTACGGTTCCAAGGGAAAGAGAGGGACTGAAGCACACTGACTGATTTGATGCCTTTAATTGTACAAACAGACTAACATTACAACACTACTGTGTCAAAATGGACAAAGACATAAGGCAAACGCATATATAGTCAATCTTGAACAGGTGTGTACAATTCTCATTGGATAATTGGTTGAACAGGATTTCAAATCTATTGGATAATTGATCCAAGGGTGGGAGTTGCCATAGTCAATGTTCAAGTACCACACCTCATGCACCGTCATCATCATTAACAAAAGTATTTAACAACTGAATTTAATGTAAGAACTAGTTTGTGTTGTGCAACTCGTTTTAATTTAGTGACGCATAAATCACTACTTAATCACTACTTCCGTACATGGTACACATCTAAAACTGCACGTTGAGTATAGACCGTATACACTTAACAACATGGTCTTTAAATTGGACTGTGGACCATGTACGCTCAACCATGATGTTGGACAATGAAGCAGTGTTTACTGAGACTATACTTGGCCATTAAATCTCCTATTATCTCATATTATCCTTGAGCTTGTAGTATTTGTACTCTGAAAAGAAGTATTTTGGTGAGGGTGACATAATTTCAACTCAAATGTTATCTCACAAATCTCTTAGGATCCCTTTCTTGACACTAGTGAAGTGATGTGCTTTGATCTGCCTTGTTTCAAGCTATTTTAACACTTTTTAGGAACTTCCTGAAACAAATACATTAGAAGCAAATTAAATTATCTTGTCCTAAAGGCAGAGTTTTTGATTAGAAAATAACATATTACAAATGAATATGAGAATATCTGAGAATATCTCTTTTCCTTTGAGGGGATAACTAATGAGTTCATGTTTCACTTCATTGCCAGTATGAGACCGAACATCTTCCTGGGGGTGAGTGAGGGCTCAGCTCAGTATAAGAAGTGGTACTATGAGCTGATGATTGACCAGGTGGACCACTTTGTGACCAGCGAGCCCTCCCACCTGAGGGTGGGCTGGGCCAACACTAAAGGCTATGCTCCCTACCCTGGAGGAGGAGAGGGATGGGGAGGCAATGGAGTCGGGGATGACCTCTACTCGTTTGGTTTTGATGGACTCCACCTCTGGTCAGGTCAGTGGGAGGAAGAAAAATCTGTATTTGTGTGTGTAACTCGGCTCATAATAAGCTAATGTATTAAAGATGAGCGCTAACCCTGGGCTACAGCCAGGTCGTGTCTAGACAGAATCAGTACCCTGTGGGGACGATCTCTTTGCCCAGAGTGTGTTTAACTGTGTGCATTTGTGTGTACAAATTTGCATGTTCAATCCTGTGTGTGTGAGAGAGAGAGAGAGAGACGTGATCTGTGCCAGCATCACTCACTGTGTCATATTTCACATAACTGCGTGTGTGTGTCCTGAACAGGTCGTATCCCGCGGGCGGTTGCGTCCATGAACCAGCACATCCTGACCTCAGAGGATGTGGTGAGCTGTTGTCTAGACCTGGGAGCTCCCAGCATCTCTTTCAGGATCAACGGACAGCCTGTTCAGGGCATGTTTGAAAATTTCAACACAGACGGGCTCTTCTTCCCTGTCGTCAGCTTCTCTGCAGGGGTCAAGTGAGTGTTTATTTGTTTCTCCTGTGTGTTGTCTGAGGCGAACAGACTCCCTGAAATTCCTCAATGATGAATGAGCTGCACAGACGGATGAGACGGACAAGCTCAAGCCAAAAGAAATGTTTATGTGTGTGTATATCCATCCATCCATCTATCTATCGTCCAAATTCATTAATCCTCAAGGCCTTGAGGTTGGATTGGATTTACACAGGTAAAACAGGCTGGCTTCATATTCTCCTCTGTTGCCATGGCGACCACAGATTGTGTGATTGACAAGACTTTAAAATGGAATTTCAAGCTCCAGCAGTTTTTTTTCACGATTCGATGATTGGCTCTGACTCTGCAGCATTTTGCATTAACAGCTTTTACTCTTTGAAGCCCAGAGATAGTTGACACCTAGAGGCCACTCTGATTTTATTTGGTCATGTGAGCTATTTGAACGTGAGTTCAATCCTTATTGCCTGATGAAAACAAATTCTCAAAATGTAATGCCGTACCTGACGGTTTATGACCAGTGGAAAGGGAATTGAGAGTCACATGTGATGTAACTGTGTATAATGTTTCATCGTTCACCGTCTTAGTATAGCATGCTAGCATGCTAACATTGGCAAATTAGCATTAACACAAAGTATAGCTGAGGCTGATGGGAATGACATTAGTTTTGTTGTTGAGACATTTCAATAAAAAACAAAAATGTCAACCTCATGGTGGAGGAAAGGTCAGGGGATCATCAAAGTCATCGGGCTTTGTCCTACTAGCGTAGCTTAAACACAAAGAAAAAGGATAACAATTGTGCATTATTGTCCTGTCTTTGGTATCACTTAATTTCCTCTCCACTACAAACTTTGCCACATTTAATAGCCTTACTGTTTTTTTTACGGTTCAGATGACTTATTAGAAGAGTTTATTGAAGTTTGTATTACTCACATTGTGTAGCCACAGCTTCGATTTCTCCTTAACAGCAGTCTCTAAGCTCTCTCCAAGGAGAGGTTTGGGGACAACAGTTAACCACAGGTCCAGAGGTGGGAGTTGGTACTCAAGTGTCATTCTGCTCTTCTGTTCTGCTCTGTTCTTTTCTTAATGTAGTATTTCCAATTCCCCTGTACTGCAGTCATTGTCACTGCTAACTCCACTGTTGGCTCGGGGAGTGTGTAGACAACCACCTTCCTCCTACAATACCGATGGTGCCGCCAGATGCTTCTCACAACTCAAGTGTTGAAATCAAAAAGCTATTACAATTATTTTATGTTATCATAACTTGAACCTATCTAAACAAAAATCCACGAAACCAAATCTGACTATTGAGTTACAAGGCTGTCGGCTTGTATTTCATTTATCTCTCACTATTCATGATTTGCAGAGTTGGCGTTCGGCGCTTCATATGGAGAGTGCCACCTTATAACCACTTTTGTTTGGGTTATGACACCTCGGAGCTTGAACTTGAATCTGACCCACTGAACAGGGGGAACATCTCCACGGATTTAAACGTGCCTCACATCTTTCACAACTCACTTACTGAGGGCTGCAGTCAGAATGGGTTTGGTTGCATCACCACTACTACTTGAGTAGCTATTTTGGGCGGCCTCAGGAGAGCCTCTTCACAGTGATGGCCTGAGACGTTTTGGGTTTTTTTCTCAGTCTCAGAGCTAAACTTGTCCCTGTTGGAGCAGAGGTTGGAACTGATTGAGGAGGAGAAAAAGCAGTTACTTTTAGCCACATGGTTAGTTTTCTATCTTTCATGAATAGCTGTCTTATTGTTAGTTATTTTTAAATATATAATTTATATTTACACTCACTTTTATCCCCCATTAATTAATTTTTTTCTCCTACATTTTTAGTGTGTAGAATAATAGAATAAGCCAACAGATGACCAACATTTTATCTCGTTAGGGTGCGTTTCCTGTTGGGCGGTCGACATGGTGACTTTAAGTTCCTGCCTCCATCAAGTTACGTTCCATGTTATGAAGCGCTGCTGCCAAAAGAGAAGATGAAGGTGGAGCCGGTGAAAGAGTACAAGAGGGATGTGGATGGAGTCCGCGATCTGCTGGGCACCGCACAGTTCATGTCGCAGGCCTCCTTCATCCCCACACCTGTTGAAACCAGCCAGGTACACTAGCAGGAGAAGAGTAGAACGCTGGTTCCTAAGACAAACGTGTTAATAACCCTTTCACTGTTTAACTTCTTATGCCTGTTTCCTCAGATTGTTATGCCGCCTCATTTAGAGAAGGTTCGGGACAAGCTAGCTGAGAACATCCATGAACTGTGGGGCATGAATAAAATAGAGCTTGGCTGGTCATATGGCAAGGTGAGGAGTATGCAGATTTTTCCTTTCCTCATATAATACTCGTACAACACAATCATCACTCTGGATCGAACAATAAAAAGAGCATAATCCATACATTTTGCCATGTTTGTAGAGAAAATAAACATCACAATAACAAATGTTCTTAACAGATTTGAGTTAAAGACTCAGCTTGAAATGCATTAGTTGTTAGCAGAATTGAATCATCAAAAGCCTGTACGTCATCTTGCTTTCTCTTTTATAATTTGCGGTTCACACCAAAAAGAGGGTAAGTGGAAAGAACACTGTCATTTTCCATGTTCGATGCTTTTCATACCATTCATTTAGGTGCTTCATTCCAGTTTGTTTGTAGGTAGCAGTCATTGTGCCTGTGTTTTAGTGTAAGTCATGAATTACAAAGTATTGTTTCACCAAAGGGCAGAACAGGGTGTTTTGGCAATTTCAGTGCAGCAATAAACCAAGAGGGGGGTAGCCTGTATTTTAATTATCTGCATTTAGTTTCTGCTATTTTATTGATCCTTTAAAGACGTAATCCATCATCGAAATGTAAACCCAAGAAGTCGCTTTTTTGCTGCAGTTTGACATTTTGGGAAAAACGCTTGTTTGTTTTTCTTGCTGAAAGTTATATGAGAAGATCAGTAACGCTCTCTTAGCTTAGCGCAGCTTACCATAAAGACTTGGCCTGGCTCTGTTCAAAGTCCAAACATACAGTCAGACTCCAGACTTGGAGTATGGATTAAATCAACAAGATACAATGCGTTAATTCCTGAGCTTCATAGCCTTTGGAAGGAGTTTTTTTGGAGAGAGCCAGGCTAGCTCTTTCCCCCTGCTTCCAGTCTTTATGCTAAGCTAACCATCTTCTGATTCTATCTTCATGCTTAATGGGCAGATCTTTCGATTATAAAGTGAATAAGTGTATTTCCCAAAATATCCAATTGTTCCTTCAAAGTTCGTTTATATCCTTAGTATTAGTTAACATAGAAGTAGAACGCCTACTGTAGAATACTTTATATAAGATCAGTTGAAAAACACTCAAAATGATGCACTATTTCACCAAAATTCTTCAATTACATATGTCATTATACCAGCAATTTACAAAGCATTAATAATTTACCTTTTTTCTGCAAGAGACATGGTTCTGGTTTATTGTACATGAGCTAAAGTATAACGCCAAAGTGACCTGTTTTGCCCTTAAAGGAATAGATGACAACACAAACAACAATATGGAAAACAGCTCTTATGTCTATAATACGAACAGACAACGGATCAGAATCCTCCCTCTGTTACGGGGGGGGGGGTTAGAGGCTCTAACAAGATGTGAAATAGTGGTAAAACATGTTGAGAGAAAGTTAGGGTACACATCATATAAGATGTATTTTGAATGTGGTTACACTGCAGCTCATTCTGTGCTCTGTAGTTGTCAGTCATTGTGATTACAGCAGCATTCACAGAAGATGCCCTTCAGCAGATGAATAAGCAAAGTATTGTTTGGTATTTAGCCCTGGTTGCATAAAAAAATACCTTTTCCATTTGTTGTTTGTTCCACAAACGTAATTCTGTAAGGGGAAGAACTGCCAGAAAAGAGATTTCCCGTAGAGTTCTTGTACTATTCACAAAAGAGCTGGCTGGTGTTCATTGGACCCACACACAGCTGCATATCTGTGCACAGCCCTGCATGTTTTCTTGGTAAACATCCACCATTGCCTTGCCGCCTCCTTTTGTGCAGCATTGCCAAAGGGATTATTTGGCATAAGGTGCAGCCTCGAGAGAGGCCTTACACCTCTTACTTGGTATTCCTGCCGTACACCTTTCTATCTCCCCCAAGAAAACATGCTCCCTTGTTCCTCTTTCATAACATATTCACTAGAGTCTTATCACTGCCACCAGTAGCAGCCTGTATTTAAATCACATCCCCCTCTCCTTTGTTGGTTCACAATGACACTGACTTACAAGGCTGTGTATTTCATATGCATATATTTAGTAAACTTTCCCACATGATGTACATGCATATAGAGTTACTGTGGACCAAGGTTGCAGGCAGCAAAGGAAAGTTGAAATATTATTTCTGTGACTGTTATTTTTCTCGCAGATAAGGGATGATAATAAGCGGCAGCACCCGTGCCTGGTGGATTTCTCCAAGCTGCCAGAAACTGAAAAGAACTACAATCTGCAGATGTCAACAGAGACTCTGAAGTATGTTGAGATTATGGAGTGATTTTCTCCACGGTACTCTTGTTTTCAAAGAGAAGAAGAAAGAGATGGGGGACGGAGTCAATGGGAGAAACAGACAGATTCATTACATACAAAAAAAGATAAGATGAGATTTTTTTGTTTTAAACAGTTTATGAGCATTAATTAGGAGCATCACATACACGACTGGAGGTAGATATAAACCCTGGTCAAGATTAGTTCTGTCAGCCAACTCACATGGAATATATTATGTGAGTGTAGAAATATGTACAGTGTTCATGTTTGGAGTCTTCGCTCTGGGCAGCAGCCACAGCATAGCTTTCACGTGAGGCTGGCGGCCATGATTAACAAAGGGTGCGTTTGATATGTTTTAGTGAGAGGACTGTGCCACATGTGTAGCGGCAGACTTAAGTTGGAGGACAGTAAGCATTAACATGTGTAACCACTGTTTGGATGATAAAGTAATATTGATATATTTTCAATATAGTATACTGTAATTAGTAACGTGTATTTGTGAATCTTAAAATGTGTTTAGTAGCAGGACAAACAATACTATACACTCTGAATGCTGTTTTCACCATAAGTAACCAGTCATGGTAAGATATCCATTAACCAAATAGAAGATTATTTTAATTTGGATAATTTTACCTCTCAAAACCAGTTTGCCCATTGCTGACCTGCTGGCCTAAGCAAATGTTACACAAGTTCCCTTCCCCCTCTGTGAGTATATATCACTCAATATCTTGTTTCCACAGAAATCTATAAATTCAATTAAAGCCCCAATTTGAGTTTCATGTATAGCATAATCTCTGCCCAACAACCAGAGTCCAGTTCAGACTCACCTACAATCTAAATGAAGGAGTACAAACGCATAAAGGATTAAAATAAACTTTCTCTAAGAGAACAATAAATGCACATGTGCCTGTGGTCTGATATGACCCTCACTTGAGGGTTAGGAAATTTCCATTTCCAGTGTTGCTCAGCCAAACAAGAACTGCTGGTCCTTTTCCACTCGTCAGTGCTCTCTGCTCAACACTTGGTTCTGCTCATGAAGGTCCCAGTGAGACTTATTAAAAGCGCTTTACATAAATGCTCTTTAAACGATACAGGAGAACGTCGAGCTTTGCTGTGATTAATCTTGATCTGTGGCAGTGACACTGATGGCTTTCTGGGTGACATCAAACTCATTTTTACTGTCATTTTGTCCTCTCACAAGGTGTGAATAAACTTTGTCAAAAGCACTTCCAGCACACCCAGTGCATTCCTCTGGGTATTCTTTGGCCTTTTTCTCCTGACAGATGAGGACATGCACGATTTAACCCATTACTGCTCCATTTGAACACTCCCCACCCCTCTATTGCTGTTGGGTCTACGTGTGTTGTCAAATCAGAACTAAATTCAATGTGTGGATTAAACACAATCTGCAGACAAGCTTCATTCGTTCACTCACTTTGTTGTTTTTCCCCCACAGGACCCTGCTGGCATTGGGCTGTCGGGTAGTTCAGGTCAATCCAAATGCTGAGGGCTCCCTCAAAAAGATCAAACTCCCTAAGAAGTAAGTGTGCATACTTATATTTACTATCTAGTATCTCTTCAATTGAAACATAATACCTGAAGCCTTTCTATAGTAAGAGCAAAGACTAAATGGTCAATCAAAAGGTGTAAGGTGTAAACCCAGTGTAAAATCAGCAGAAAATGTCCAGCAATGTGAGGAAAAAGGATATTTAGTGTTACTGCATGTACTGCCGTAAAGATTTATATCAGGCTATACATGTGACTAAACTAGTAATGGTGGATTTCCACGTTATTACTTCCATAACTGAGGGAAATGTGTCTGTTTTTTTGGGGGGGTTTTTCCCCCTGTAGCTATATGATGTCCAATGGTTATAAGCCGTCTCCTCTGGACCTGTCTGACATCAAACTGACTCCAGGTCAGGAGCTGCTGGTGGACAAACTGGCAGAGAACGCACACAATGTGTGGGCCAAGGACCGCATCAAACAGGGATGGACCTATGGCATTCAGCAGGTACACTGGATACATTCATGTAGTTTGCTGGGACCAAAACAAACATTATTTTAGTGAAAAACATCTTAAATTAAAAAAGCACCCAAGATGCTTATTAAGGTTTAAGCTCCAATTAAGGAAACAACCCTATTTTCTTATTATATAAAGAAAAAGAGGAATGTTTTTATTCTTTCTTCTGCTTCCAGCTTTGCTGCTGTATTTGTTATGTGCTCAGTTTCTCCTTCATTGCTCATTAATTCACCTCCCATACAGTCTATACCGTACAAGTGCACATGTCAGATGGTTTGTTTGGTCTGACATTCCCAGCTATATGTCATTATTCAGTATGCAGCAAGATGTTCTGCAGTAAAGGGCAACAAGACACAGAACATATTGTGCAGAACACACTCGATATGTAATATCTCTTATCTGTTGAACAAAGTGCTAAAATACACTGACTGTTAGCTTCTGTTAATCAGGCTTTTGGTGTATTTTGGTACTGTTGCCATGAAATAAATGGATAAAACACACTGTCCTGAAATCACACATTTTCCTTCTATTTTCTCCCATGATGTGTCAACCCCCGTATGTTTCACCGCAACATGAAATGAATCTTGTGAAGACTTGACAGGTTTCTGATGATATTGTTTCTGTGGTTATAGCGTGGTTGTTTCTTGTTTTTGTTTTTTAAGATATTTGTTTCACCTTTATTGGACAGAGTGAGAGTGAAGAGGCACATAGGAAATGTGGGGGTTTATATGGCATGTGCTGTAACCATTCGGCTACCAAGGCATGAGCGTGGTTGGTTTTAGTAAAAAAAAAAAAAAAAAAAAACAATCTTTTTGCTGTATTTTGCTAAAAATGTGGAAGAAGAGGCTTTCTGTAATGTTAATGTAAACTGGCCATTTGTCCCAGCTCTGCCATTTTAACCAGTATTGGCAACTAAGGTTACACCTTTGTGTCGGTACAATTACACGTTTCAGCATCTATACAAAAAACATTTTAAAGGCATTGTACACACATTATAGTATATGTGAACTCTCTATTTGACCTTTTAATTGTTAGTATAGATAATTAAATGTACCTGAACTACATTACCTTGGTGAAAGACTGGAAAGCAGATGTTGGTTCATATTCTCTGTAGAGTTTGTAGATCAAGGGTCATAGGTGATAACATAAGACCAGGTAACTCGGCAGCGCTTTGGAAAAATGCCACTAGGTTTTCAATTAAGCCCTTTAGTGATATCAGGGAAAGCTGTTACAAACAGTCTGTGATCTGCATAACCAGCACAAGATTTCAAATTAAGCTCCACAAATCTGCTTAAGTGGAATAATATGATACTTCCATGGTTGCGGATTGACCCCCGGTGAGAGTACTGCTATGGGAAATGACACAGGAAAGATAGAGGTGATGGACAGCAGTACCCCAGTGGCAATAAATGGGCAATTAACTTCTCAATTACAGAGACTGACAGTGGTGCATAACATTTTCTCTAACGGCTTCTTCTCCCTGCAGGATCTGAAGAGTAAGCGCAACCCTCGCTTGGTTCCCTATGTCCTGCTGGATGAGCGCACCAAGAAGTCGAACAGGGACAGCCTGCGGGAGGCTATCCGCACTCTGATTGGCTATGGATACAACATTGAGCCCTCAGACCAGGAAGGCGGTCAGTTTGACTCATGCTAAAAAAATGCTCTTTACAAAGAACTGGGAAAACGTTATGACAAGTGTGACTTAATTTTCCAGTCCAGATAAAGAATTCTGCCTCCCACCCCCTTTCAGTCTACATTGGAAAAGAATAGGGGTGTGAAATGATTGCCTTTAACCTCACCCAATGTCCTTATTTGTTGGAGGTTATTCTGGTGGTTTTGAAGCAGCAATCTACGACCTGACACTCTGACTGTCTGACTCCTTCCGCCCAGTAGGACAAGTGGTTGAGCGGCTCAGCGTTGACAAGGTCCGCTTCTTCAGAGTAGAGAGGACGTACGCGGTAAAGACCGGGAAGTGGTACTTTGAATTTGAGGCTGTGACGGGAGGAGACATGAGAGTGGGCTGGGCCAGACCTGGATGTAAGCCAGATGTGGAGCTTGGCACAGATGAGCTCGCTTTCGTCTTTGATGGATATAGAGTAAGCTGTCAAATCAATGTCTAAATATTTATTCAATCATTTCAGTATTGTTGAAATAAGTGTAATTTTCTTTATAGTACTGTACTGACATGCCCTTTTCCTGTATTTAAATACTTGATACTTCAAACAGATTTTAAAATGGAGTTAAATTGCCTTACTCCGTTAGAAATTTGAACTAATTTCAGGAAAAATAACTGAAGACTAAAACATAAAAGAGATGACTTGAATTGAGTTGTATATATGCTATAATCTGCTCCTGAGTGCTTTATATTATGCTTGTAAACGTACGGTATACAGGGTCACTGTCTGAACATGGGCAGCCGTTTGTTCGGGCGGTGCTGGCATTCTGGGGACGTGGTGGGCTGTATGATCAACATGGAGGACAAGTCCATGATCTTCACCCTTAACGGGGAGATCCTCATCACCACCAAGGGCTCCGAACTCTGCTTCACTGACTTTGAAACTGAGGATGGTGAGAAAGTGTGCGCATGTGCAATGTGGACACATTTGTGTGTGTGGTAACAGAGCCGGTTATATAGAGGCTTAAGGTCAGGGAGTGTGAGACTGATAAGGTGATTGTAGAAAGAGTTTTTGGTCATCTTGAATAAAGCCCTCACATGCAGAGCAAATAGCATTAACCTAGAATGCCCATGCTGGGGATATAAGTGAAAAATAAGTGGCTCCCTGTAACGAAATCACCCTTATTTAATGTGACACTTGTAAATTGCCTTTTTTGAAAAGAGCTGCATTGATTTTCCCTTCCCTCCTACTGTGTGTGTTCTTAGAGGCTTTTTATGCCCTCTCTTCCACTTTCTCTGGCTGTCCTTCAGGGTTTATTCCAGTGTGTAGCCTCGGTCTGGCTCAGGTGGGCCGTATTAATCTGGGGAAAGATGCTAGCACCTTCAAGTTCTACACCATGTGTGGCCTTCAGGAAGGATTTGAACCTTTTGCCGTCAACATGAACCGAGAGGTCACCATGTGGTTCAGCAAGCGTCTGCCCACTTTTGTCAATGTGCCGAAGGACCACAACCACATCGCAGTAAGAACAAAAGCAGGGGAATATTTGTTGGTAAAAAAAATCACAAAATTGGTCATTGGATGAATGCAAAGAATTTTTTCCTGTTTGCAGGTAACCCGGATTGACGGCACCGTCGACAGCCCCCCGTGTCTTAAAGTCACCCACAAGACATTTGGCACCCAGAACAGTAACGCTGACATGGTGTTTTGTCGTCTCAGCATGCCTGTAGAGTTCCACTCCATCTTCAAAACCAGTCCTGTAGTAGACATGAACGGAATCCACGAGGAAGACACCCTTAAAGTCAAACACAGGTACTCACCTCCTCAAAATCATCAATATACGCCATACTGCAAGCAGCTCCTTGCACAGCATTATACCTACCATGTTCATTTGCTGATCTACTTTTAGATTATTGGCAATCATGACATCAAGTGGACCTTTCAAGTTCACTTTCAGTTAGTATGCAAATATTTGAAGTAATGGTGATGCGGTTAAAGATGTTTGGTTTTTCAGACATCTTATAATGGCTTTGAACATTACTCAGCCAATCAGAACTGAAGACTAAAACTGCACAAATATCCGTCATCTGGTTTGTACTTGATGATCACCTGTTGAATGTGGTTTCTGATAGATATCCATTGAGATCTGTGAGGCACAGTGATGAAAGTAGACGAGTGGACTACAGCAGCATCACTACGGTATTGAATTTTTTTTATAGAGCACCATTTCGTTGCAACACCTGCAGCGTTGGCTAACTCTCGCGTGTGTCATTACAGTACTACCACTCGGTAAGGGTCTTTGCCGGTCAGGACCCTGCCGGCGTGTGGGTTGGATGGGTTACCCCTGACTACCATTACTATAGCAACAACTTCAACCTTAGTAAAAACCGAACAGTCACCGTAACCCTGGGTGACGAGCGGGGACGAGTCCATGAGAGGTGAGACCATTTTTAGGGAAACAGTCTTATGTTTGAACAGTGGCTACACATGAATGGATTCTTTCAGTAACACTTAATACTTTAAGTTTGACTTTTTTTAGTATTTATAAGCAATATATAAACATTTATCAATTTTAAATCACACTTTAACATAGTTGTAAGGAGATTAAAGTGTTTATTCATATATTTCAACTATAACTTCTCCTGTGGGCATAGGTGGAGGCAATGATTTACACTATTATAAAACACAGTTGTAATAAAAAATACAGTATGTCTTCATGGGAAAAGTTATAATTGTTGACAAGTACTGTAAATCATACACTTAAAAGTGTCTTTATATTTGCTTACAACAATATTATAGTGTGTTTTAAACCATTTATCGCATGTTTATATACTGCTTATAAATGCTAGATGGGGGACTTTTTTCCAACCAAAATGTATGTCAAGACAAGATGTATGACTGATATTTGCACTCTAACAGTGTGAGGAGGAGTAACTGCTACATGGTGTGGGGCGGTGATGTGACCAACGCTGCTCACGCCTCGAGTCGCAGCAACGTGGACCTGGAGATTGGCTGTCTGATGGACCTGTCCACCGGCCTGGTGACATTCACCGTCAATGGCAAGGAGATATCCACATCCTACCAGGTACTGAACACACATATGTTGTACAACCTAAAGCAATGAACCAGATATAATCAGACTATTTCTGACATGAAGAAGTCCAGCTGTGTGTTATATTGTGTTTTGTAAAGTAGATACAGTGTATAATGATGATCTTTATAAATCTAAGATTGGACATGCAGCAGAAAACTTTTTAAGATCTTGAATTTATTTTGGGTTGTTTTCGAAAACTTTGTAAGGGCCTGCAGAATATGCAAGGTTGCTTGTGATTTTTACTGTTCACCATTCATTTGTATCTTCTGCCATCTATTCTTTAATGCATCCATCCACTTGTAAGTCACAATCCCTATCTGTCTTACTGTCCATCCACTCTTCTGTCCATCAGTCTGCAGTTTATCCTGTTGACTTTGGGAGTAACTCGTCATCTCTTTGCATATTTTCCTAACAGATCAGTGTTTTGTTGAATTTCAGATTTAGAATTTGCCTGTTCAGATGTACTCTGAGAACTAAATCTTTAAGAACCATTCGAAGGGTATAATCTTCTTATGTTCTCCCTCACTGACACTCTGAGGCTTCACCTGACGCTGACTCATCCCGCCGGCCGACACCCTCGAATGATCATGCACACGCACACATGCGCGCACTAAGTAGTGGAGTTTCATGATGCGTCATTAAGCTGTTTTTCTGCAAGTCATGCTCTCTTGTCGCTTCTCAAGCGTTTGATGTATACTTCCTGTTTGGACCTGTTGTTAACTTGCTTCTCTTCTCTCTGCTCCAGGTGGAACCAAACACCAAGCTTTTTCCTGCCGTGTTTGTGCGACCCACCAGCCCTAACCTCTTCCAGTTTGAGCTGGCTAAAATAAAGGTAGAGTCCCCTATTTGTTCCATTACAACAACCTTTTTGTATGTATGATACATAACAATGTGCAAGAAAGAACCAAAAATCCTATAAACAAGCACAGTTTTAGTCCATAAAATGCAATATTTACTGCTCACAGTATGCTCCTTTTATTTTAACCTTTCCCGCAGTACCTTATTCAGAGATGCAGCCCCGCGCACGCACACAGCTACACGCCCTCCAGCTAGGTCCACTAGGCTAATATTTTAACGTGCTAAAGTCTGCACCAAAGATACTGAGAGCTTCACCAACAAGATGGGTAATTGTGTCAGTTGTTTGGAGGAGAAAATGGAGAAGATTGTGTGACTAAGCAAGAAAGGTAGCACTGACACAATAAACATGACGAATAACTCTCAGACAGATTGGGACTGTCTTCTTCTTTAGAAAAATGACAGCACCATTTGTTCAAGCAGTTCAGAATTATTTTCTGTTCCAGAGCAGGAAGTAGTGTTTTTTGTTTTTTTAAAAGAGTGTGAAAGTGGTGGCACATTAGTGTACAAAGCCTTTTAACTGCTTGTTTGGCATTGTAAAATAGTAATATTCCTTTAATCACTCCATCCATGTTTGTTTGCCCTCTCCAGAACGCCATGCCTCTGTCGTCAGCCATCTTTAAGAGTGAACATAAGAACCCGGTGCCCCAGTGTCCACCCCGTCTAGATGTCCAGACCATCAATGCCGTGCTGTGGAGCCGCATGCCCAACACCTTCCTCAAGGTGGAAACAGCCAGGGTCAATGAGAGACATGGCTGGGTGGTCCAGTGTGTGGAGCCCTTACAGATGTTGGCTGTGCACATACCTGAGGAGAACAGGTACAGTACAGAAAACAAAAACAAAAACAGCTCCATAGTGCTACTAGAGGTCAAAAACTCCACAGGCAACCTTTAATGACCCTTATTTTATTCCCCTGTGTGGTAAATAACACCTCTAAATAGACTAAATCAGAACATCACAATGTGTTTTGCTAATCCTCTCTCACTTCTTTTCAAAGATGTGTCGACATCATGGAGCTGTCTGAGCAGCAGGACATGAGGAAGTTCCACTACCACACCCTGAAGCTCTATTGTGCCCTCTGTGCTCTGGGCAACACCCGCGTGGCCCATGCCCTCTGCAGCCACCTGGACCAATCACAGCTCTTATACACCATCGACAATCAGTACCTGTCTGGCATGTTACGCGAGGGCTTCTACAATGTCCTGATCAGCATCCACTTGGAGACAGCCAAAGAGGCACGACTCATGATGAAAGATGAGTTCATCATCCCGGTCACGGCTGAAACGCGTTCCATTCGACTCTTCTCTGACGCCTCCAAAAAGCACCTCCCGCCAGGGGTGGGGCTTAGTACCTCGCTCAAACCCCGCCTCAACTTTGCGCCGCCCTGTTTCATCAGCACCAAACGGGAGCAACATCTCTATAGTCCCCAAATCCCCCTGGATGCATTGAAGGAGAAAGCAAATTCAATGTTGACAGAGGCTGTTCAGGGTGGAGGGCACCACATCCGAGATCCCGTAGGAGGAGGTGTGGAGTACCAGTTTGTGCCAATCTTGAAACTCATTAGCACCTTGCTGACTATGGGTGTACTCGGGAGTGAGGACGTTCATCAGATCTTGCTGCTCATTGACCCAAATGTTTTCAGAGAGACACGTGAGGAGGGAGCCACGGGGGCCACAGACAAAGAAGGACTCACAGGGGCCGAGGAGAAGGCAGTGGAAGCTGGAGAGGAGGAGGCAGCCAAGGAGGCTAAACAGCCAATGAAAGGACTGCTGGAGAAGAGGCTGCCTGAGCCCGTCAAACGGCAGGTAATATTGAACACATATGAACAGATGTGGCATCATCTTATATGTGTTAAACCTTAATGTAAACCACTGAAGGTAAATCACCAAAACATGTAAAATCAATGAACATCTTCATCTAAAAGTGCCAATTCACTCCTAAAGACTTAAACCGCATGTGCTCTCAATCACATGCTCCATAACTGCTCCACTGTTATAGACCCATTCAGAAGTCAGTCAAACATGAAATGGTTGTCTCATATTGAACAAATGATCTCTTGGGTTAAAGTGTCTCTTTAATAAGTGGGCTAATGTGAAGCCATAAGGCAGTTTATATGTATTCCTGACAGACTTGCTCATAACAGCTGCGTCTAGGCGTGCAACAGTGATGCATATTTGTTTGTCTCCTCCCCTTGTCGGTTCCCCAGATGTGTGAGCTGCTTCACTATTTCTGCGACTGCGAGCTGAAGCACCGCATCGAGGCCATCGTGTCCTTCTCCGACAGCTTCGTCTCCAAGCTGCAGTACAACCAGAAGTTCCGCTACAACGAGCTGATGCTGGCCCTCAACATGTCTGCTGCTGTTACTGCAAAGAAGACCAAAGAGTTCAGATCGCCTCCTCAAGAACAGGTGAGATGGGGTCATTGTCACTGCAGGGCTGCTGGGAAGGAAGTCAAAGTGGTCAGAAACACTGATAACTAATATGTAAAAACTAGCTCAGGGCGAGTTCCAGGTCACCACCTAATTGTCTGTTGTAATTGCTACAAAAATTTGCACTCACTAATTCACTAATTCCCAGGGTGCTGCAAGGTTTCTTAAAAAATAGTTTACTTTTTAATAACGTTCCACAACATCAAAAACCAGGTTATATGAAGTCCATTTTTATATTGTATGATATAGAAATTAGATTATATTGTTATATTTTCAAACATCAAGTGGAAGAAATAAGCTATAAAGATTTAAATCTCCCTATTGTTAACGCAACACAAATCAGCGTATGATGCCGTGTGTGTGTTTTTTGCCCTTGAATCCTTAAAATGTGTTTATTCTATTAGCATACTTAAAGGCCCCGCAGATGTGTTTTCACTTATCCTGGCTGATTAGACCTCTGCTTGGGTTGAGGGTGGGCCGATCGGCCTCCATGCCCCAATAAGAATAATAAAGTTGTGATTTGTCCCACCCTGGCAGGTGAGGAACACACTCCAGAGAAGAGCGCTTATCATGCAAAACAAGTGAAATCACCTGTGTGGGTGTGCAGGGCCTTTAATTTCTCTTCTGCAGATCTGCACAGAAACAAAAAGAGCCGATTATAATATTGATATTACTTGATATGTATCATACTGTATGTTACATATCACATGGACGGTGGTAGGGGGGTGCACATAGAGGCGTGCCATTAAAAAGAAATGCTATGAAGGGATGCCGTGGTTTAAACATTTTGGTAACCACAGATCTATGCTAACACCACTTTCCATCTACTTACAGCGTTGTGACATCTTTACCCCAGCGGTTTCACAACAATTCACACCTCTGTTCATGTGATTCCATCAACTCTCACATGTCTGCTGTATGACCTTATTGATGCATATGTGATGTAAAGGTGCAAATCAGCCCCAGAGGGTAAATGCCAGGAAGTGTGCATCAGTTAGAATTGGTAAATCTTACAATGAAGTACACATATATAATATTATTATTACTGACCACAAAGAAAGCCTGCAGGCTCACTGCTTCAAATGATGCATGTAACTAGATAATTCAGGGGGAGATGTTACATAACTTCTGTAATTCGCCACATACATGGCTAATTTCTCTCCCCACCCTCAGATTCCCTTTTTAGTTTTTGTATCATCAAATTTGCACATTTTGGTTCCGTGGCTCCAAGTGAATGAGAGCTGGTCCTTGCTCCAAATGTTTCCGAAAGCACTCTCTTTGCATGCATCGAACAAAACCTCAAGGCAAATTCATCCTGCTTGTCTGTGGTGTCATTGCTCCAGTGAGAGTACGCACTCGACTGCGAGAGCACACACACACGCAGTATCCCTTTAGGGTCACAACTGGAGATGGTTCAGCGCTTCACAGCTACTTTAATGACTCGTCATGATGTCCTTCGGTCTGTGAGTGCCGAGGGAGAATTAGCCACTTAAGCTGTATTTTTTCTGTGAATCCTACAATGAGATCACATCATTTTCAGATTGCTTTTTGAAGCTAAAGAAGGGAAGACTTACCAGACATTTTCCTATGTATGCGTCTGCGTTCATGTTTCCATATATTTTAGATCAACATGCTGCTGACCTTCAGTGTGGGCGAGGACTGTCCGTGTCCGACAGACATCCAGGAGGAACTGTATGACTTTCACAACCAGCTGCAGCTCCACTGTGGTGAGATATTTTACAATGGCAGCATGAACTGATAGCGTGGATGGAAAATTAAAAATAGGGAACACATCCACAGTGCCTTTTGCATCTTTCTTGATCTGCCATTATGTCAACATCAGCTGAATTGTACCAGCTCTCAGAAATGCTTTCTTTTTCCCTCTGCATCTCCCTCTCTCTCTCGGCAGAGGAGTTATAGTTCAGTGCCTCTCGGATTGCTCTGACATCTTGATGTTTTGATAAATAATTGAATTGCCCAACCCTGTGATACAACCGATCTAATAGCAGTTTCAGCCATGCCACATAGCGCCGACCTGTCATGGCACCCTCCACGCAGACAACAATAAAAAATCAACTTGAAATCAAGAAATAGGAGATACTGTACATCCAATACTACGCATTATACACATGACATGACTGCTAACCCCACAGGAAGCCGCGCTTGGCAGAGATATTGCTGTAATATGCTCCATGTATATAGTATGTCTCTGTGTTTGTGTTGTGCAGGAATCCCAATGGAGGAAGACGAAGACGAGCAAGATACATCTATCAAAGGTCGCCTCCTAATGCTGGTGAACAAGATCAAAGGCCAGTCTCTCAAAGCAGAGGAGCCCACAGAGAAGGAGCAAGCCGCACCATGTGAGGAAGTCACTGTTTTTATAGTTTTACTTAATATTTGCGCTGGGTGATGAACTTGTTTCTGATTGGCTGGAGGATGCGGGTGCGGAACGCTTGGGCTCACATTTAATTTCAGATCTACATTCATATTCTAGAAAGCGTTGTAACCAAAGCAACTACCTTGTAACCATAGCAACATACTGAAACGGTAGCGAGATTAGTAAACAGTTAAAGCTTTGGTAATGGCGCTTTCTTGATAAGATTTTAAGTCCAAATGTCCAAAACTTGCCAAGTGTCCTTGAGCGAGACAGAAGTTGTTGTGTTCTGTTTCTATACTGCTTGTACAACATTTGTTACTTTCCCATAAAAGCAGAAGCTCTCACACACACCTTATTCATATACCCCCCCCATTACATAATGCTTGTTTATGGTCTCTTTCACATCTTTTTGTACCAGCTCTCTGTCTGTGTTCCCACTTAGAGGGAGGCGAGAATTAAAAGCAGAGGGCTCCTGTATTGCAGCTCTAGCACCCTTGGTGTTGCCTCTATTTGTCTGCCGGTGTCATGTGGACTGTGTCACCCGGTGGCAGTCATTTCCATTTCAATTTCTTTTCAATTTCATTATGGTAATATGGCGCTGGGTGGAGGAGAGGCTCCAGAGTGAAGAGCGTCTTCCGGCAGCCGCTCCGGGAGACGAGACAAGAGAGATGAGCGAAAAAACATTGGTGATAAAAACCAAATGCTTTACTTGATTAAACACATAGACATGTACGGGCACAACTACACAATCACGAGCAACACACACAGGAACAAAAACCATTTCAATCACAGCGCTCCATAACTGGCATGCCACAACAGTATAAATGCAGAACAAGTAACAAGTATCTAATCCGCTATCTCAAGTACCACTCTGTGTAAAAGACCACCAATCAAGTCGCTGATTGCAAATTATTACTTAACCGGTAGAAAATACATTCTCCCTTGTTCTGTTGGCCTTCAATGTAGCAGTGTGTTATTTGAAACTGCTGCTCACTGTTGAGTTTTATTTATTAACGTATGTCTCCATTTATGGCAGCAATTTTTCTCTTATATATGACCTTTCTTGGGAATTACCCTGTTCTGACAATAAAGCAAGATGCATGTGTCTGCCTTAAATTGCTGAGATAGCGACTAACTAATGTGAAACAGGGTATTTTATTATCTCTGAAACCCCTTCTGAGAACTTGGCCATCGCCACACCATCCCTGTCTATTCTTGAAAGCAATGCTGGCAACAAGAAGTGGCCAAATTGCAGATGGATAAATTTGGGCTGAAATATGTGTTGCTGAAAGGCAATCTCTCCACTGGGGTTAGGTGTGACCCTGATGTGGAGCATATAAGACCACCAGAATGATCTCCAAGGAGCAATGCTAGATGAAAATAGAGGAGTGTGTATTTTTCCTTAAGAGTGCTTTGGGTGGTGGTGTTGGTGGTGGTCTCTGCAGGGTTGTTGTGTAAGTGCTGATTGATTAGTAGGCTGGTTTGTGGTGGCAGCTGCGGTTCAGGAGCATCACATCTACTTCTGTAGCAGCTGGAGGTGTTTGAATATTTTTGTGATTTTTATATATATATATATATATTAAAAAAAAATAATATGTCACACACACACACACTGTATGTTGGTAGTAAATGCTTAAGCTGGATTTGGAGGCCATATTTATTTGTCTTTTCTTAGTGGGGATGTTTCATTTTTCCCTTTCAGTGGCTTTTGCATAGATTAAAACATAGTGTCTGGATATGTGATTCATCTTCAACAAGTGCAGACATGAGTTTCAGCAATCCAGAGTCAAAAGTCTTATATAAGAAGAGGGTTTGCAAGGAGGATGGAAAGAGTGAAGATGACATGATGTATTCTGTACTGTTACTCCTGCTATAACTTCTCCTCCCGTCACATCATCTTGCTCAGTGAGACCCTGAAGATACAAAAGGCGGACATCGTCTTTGCCATTATTTCATGGGAATGAAGTAAAACGAGCGCAGAAGTGGTTTTCCTCCTCTGATGAATGGTTTATCTACCAGAAGCATTTAATGCTCCGACATGATGACTGGCCTGGAAGAAATGTGTGTGTGTGTGTGTGTGTGTGTGTGTGTGTGAGAGAGCGTAGGGATTGTGTGTGAACTCTGATACCATAAAAACCGCTGGCTTTCTTCAATGTAACACTACACTGGTCAGATTAGTTTGTTGGGGTGTAGTGAGGGCGAAGTGCTGGAGGGATGTATTCAAGACAGACAGAGGGAAGGAACGAGTGTGTTTGATAGTGTGACAGAATGAGAGTCAGGTGTTGTGAAGCATCTTGGCTGAGAGGAAGAAATGTCGCTTCTCATTTTGGAGCAAGCTGGTGCTTCTGCCCTTTCTCTGACACCCACGCAACTCTCGGCGGCAAGATCGGTTACCGCTGACTGTGACATTCTGCTGGCTCCCCACCCACCACACAAAACACACACGTATTCTTGAATTGATTGGCAGCCTGGTGTCAGTCTTTGGAAAACCAACAGATCTAATCAACCACACAGACACAGGGGTCTTAAAAACACAATCACCTAATTGCAATACTTTTAAGGAAATCAATTGCATATAAATGGCTCCATCTTTTATCGTTCTGAGTTGTTTAATTGATGTTTGTCTCTCGTTTGTGTAATCATACCCGAAGAACAGACTCACAAATAGATGTGCACACCCTCACCCACACACCCTATTGATCCAGTTTTAATGAAGCCTTAAGGGTACCCTACATACGAGCTGTCCAAACAAATGTCTCCGTTTAACCACAGAAGCAGAATATTGTACTGTACAGAACTATTAATGCCTTGTCCACTTCCCCTCCCTTATCTGTTACATAACAGGGCTTCCTCTCTGCTCTGCTGAAAATGTGCCTTTTCATGAATGAGCTTGCAAACTGTGTTTTCTTTTCCATAGAATAAAGTAACTCTGACACTGAAACACAGCTGATTACCGCTCCTTTAGAAGCTGGGCCTTGTAGAGATGGCTGATACATGCGTTCAGTCCTATTAGCTTGACTCAAGCCACGCAAAAGACTTTGAAGGGGCTGTTTTTTTTTGTTTTGTGCTCAAGGTCTTATTTGCATCACTTTGCCAGTTTGGGCATGCAGCCTTTGAATCACGTCTCTCTCTCCCTCTTTATTTTTTATTTTTTGTGCTGAAGCATGGCTTGTGTGAAAATTGGAGCACCCAGTCAAGTGGAGGCCCTTTTAACAGTCTAAAAGAGCTTTGTGTTGGGGGTGTGTGTGTGTGTGTGTGTGTGTGTGTGTGTGTGTGTTAATGTGTGTCTACGTATGCGTCTGTGTGTCTTGGTGTGACCTCAGTTAATGGAAGGAAGGTTACAGTATATTTTCCTTTAAGCCCAATGATAAGCAGGAAGGATTACAAGACAGTGCAGCGAGCACTTCACTGCCAAAGCAAGTCTTTCTCTGCAGTTTTAAAGGGTAATCTCATTTTACTGTTGAAAATTAGAAAAAGCCTGTGTTGTTTTAACCAGTACCCTTCATAATTTATAATTCTGTCATCACACACATTTTCTTTATTATAAGTTCAGCGTAGTAATGTCGTTTTGAATATCTCTGGAAGCAGCATTGTGTTGGGGGATACTTAACTATGCAACATTAAAGCTGCACTAATCAATATTTTCATTTTAACAATTGATCAAATTACCGTGTGTAATATGAAAGAGCTCATTTGTATTGATGAACCCACAGAGAATTATTATCCAACTCTGCTATACTGAGCTCTACATGATTTCTCATGTGTGTAATGCTAAAGGGCCATTCCTCTGATTTTACATGTCATGAGTTGCATTGCAAGATCCAGAGTTTTTGGACGTTTGACCAATAGTCAGGACAACTCATTGTTTTTTACCATTATTTTTAAATCTGTCTTTTGCAAGTCCACCAACTTACATCTTATGCAAAGGCTTTCTATTCCATTATGTAAAAAAAACACGATTATTTTAATCTTAACTTTATTTTATCTGAACCCCCATTCTAGTCACTCTCCAGGTCTCATTACTTGTTTAAATGATCATACACATATGTTTAAGACATTTCAACTCAACAAAATTGCAAGTACAGCATAGTATATCAGTTTATTGATTGTTCCATTTAAAATATGAAAATGTTTGTTTTTAGCAAATATGCTAATTGTCATGGAAAAGCAAGTTCCTTTTATAAAAGGACTGCTACTTTCTTTCCAGCCAACCTGAAGGAGCTGATCTCTCAGACGATGGTCTGCTGGGCCCAGGAGTGTCACATCCTGGACCCAGAGCTGGTCCGCAAGATGTTCAGCCTACTGAGGAGGCAGTATGACAGCATCGGGGAGCTGCTCCGCGCCATGAGGAAGACTTACACCATCAGTGCTGCCTCGGTCCAGGACACCATCAACCTCCTGGCCTCTCTGGGCCAGATCAGGTCACTGCTGTCTGTTCGTATGGGGAAAGAGGAGGAGAAGCTCATGATTGATGGACTTGGGTAGGTTGTGGTTGTCTACTTATTTTAATGTTTGAGTTATTGGCATTTATAGATATCATAATTTTTCTGTTCTTGCTATTCTTAGTTTCATGCTAGTTTGGCACACAGTTGAAATACACTGTTTTTAGTGAATTCTAAGTATCCATTATGTCTCTTTTCCTCTCCAGTGACATCATGAACAACAAGGTGTTCTACCAGCACCCCAACCTGATGAGAATACTGGGCATGCATGAGACCGTTATGGAGGTCATGGTCAATGTGCTCGGAGGAGACAAGTCCCAGGTTTAACAACTTCTACCTCTATATTTATCTCTGCTCACAGGCTGTTAAAGAGGCACCCACAGGGTTCAATGCACCACCTCGCCAGGAATTATGTTGCTCACTGAGAAAGTTTGTATTTTAGTCCAGTTTTGCGTCATCACACACACACATCATTTGTGTGTGAAGTATGGACGAAGGGTGAGCGTGCATTAATGACGACATGATCCCAGTAGGTGGGCTTTCTCCTCAGGCTGTCAGAGTCTGGGAAGCAGGGCAGAAAGGGCAGAGTGAAGCTGGCTGGCAGTGTGTGAAGGTGTCAGGCCTTTTAGATGTTAATTAGAGACGACGACGACATGCGGGGGACTTTATAATAACAAGCCTGGAGAAAGTCATTACAATAAACTCAGTACCACAGAATAAAGCAGCAACCGTTCCAAAACCACTTGGTGTCAAATTACTGTTTTTTTTGAGTGACAATTTATTAGCAATGTCTAGACATGAAGATAGTCTACTGTATTTGTGCTCATAAATAAATGAGACTGTCGCCAGAGAAATATTTCCAGCATGTGTACTTGTGCTTTGTAATTTGTGACTAACTCTTTTCCGAAGGGCAGCAATCTTGGTTGTGATTTCACTACAATTCTCTTGTTTTCAAATCCAACCAGGGAAGATGTTTGACCCTACTTAGTCTCTATGTGCCATTCCACAGGAAATCGCCTTCCCCAAGATGGTGGCCAGCTGCTGTCGCTTCCTGTGCTACTTCTGCCGCATCAGCCGTCAGAACCAGAAAGCCATGTTTGACCACCTCAGCTACCTGCTGGAGAATAGCAGCGTGGGCCTAGGTGGGTACACTTCTCTGTCTCTGTTTAGCTGCTATTCTTACTATTCTCCATCAATAGCTGACTACTGATGGTGAGCTACAACATTATTTTTACTGGATGAAGGCCACACGACTTGATCAGGAATCAACCAAAATGTACAAACTGCAGGACATGCTAGAGGATATTCTTAAATATGCAGTATGACACACCTGTAAGGGCCAAACATACCTATAAAACCAGCTCTAGGATGGATGAAAGACTAATGCTAAAACCTGCCAGCATTCTCATTAATATGAGACTGCCATCATAGGACTTGTTCTGCGCCTCTGAGCTCACATATATTAGCCTCACAGCTTAGAAGACTTGTGTGTGTGTGTGTGTGTGTGTGTGTGTGTGTGTGTGTAATTGTGAGTTTGAGCGCTGAGAATCTATCGGCAAAAGAGAGCGACTCATCTCCCATTCTGTTAGAAGATGGCGGTGCCATAGTCTCAGAGAGCACCCCGCTGGATGCACACACGTACGCACCCAGTCATCAATGCATACACACGCACACTTCACAGGTTGCTCATTAAACAGGTGACAACAAGCTATGTGACAGTATAAGCAAAAAAAGAATTTGAGAATTAAATCTTTAATACTTATTCCACGATAAATATACAAACTATAACCACAGTATTATAGATGATGTGTTTATATGCACAGTGGTGCTACATAAACTGGTACCCATAAACCCTGTGGAGTGTGTGTGTATATCTCTCTCTCTCTCTCTATATATATATATATATATATATATCTCTCTCTCTCTCT
>LKNJ01001526.1:58493-146907 GCA_002120245.1 Maccullochella peelii | reverse complement strand
ATGCTTTGAAGGAGGTGGGGACCACAGACTGCCTCAGGGAGAGGTTAAAGATGTTGGTGAACACCTCTGCCAGTTGCTCAGCACACGCTCTGAGATAGAAATCTGAAATAGTGACAGAAATGGCCACACGCATGGATAAGATGAACACAGCTGTACTGTACTGTAAGTCCAGAAATAACAACTCTTAAGTTGGCAGGTTTTTCAATTGTGGTAAAAACATAAAGTTAGTTGCTCCTGGCAACTGTGACCACAGCTTTCGTGTCAGCTGAAAATGACATCGGTGGGAGTCATTTGCTGCTTATTGGTTAGGGCAAAACAAAACAAAGTACCCTCTCTTCAGCTAACATGAACTCTGTGTCACGCTAAGTGAGTAAAGTGAAACAAAATGTCCATTAGGACTCTTGGTCATGAACATTTTACTCACCTATACCTATATTTCTACTGTTGTCGAAATTAGGTTGTCAGAAACACAGATTACAGCAAAAACAACGTTGAGGAGCACAAGCCTTAAATTTAACAGAATTCATCTCAAACACTTGGAAAGGCAGAAATTAGTCCCCTGGAAATCCCTGTAGCTGTTGTAGCAAGCTGCATCGATTAATAGATCTACCATTCTTGCCGGAGTCCACGTTTCCCACATCTCTACAACAGAGGTGCCAAGTAAAATGTCATCATGATCAAGAGTCCCAATGGACAAAAATGTGAGAATGACACCCAGCTTGTCAAATACTAGATTATCCCTTTAATACTAAAAAGATGAAGAGTAAAATGTTGACATGGAAACTTGAAAGTGAGATTTTGTGAAGCCTATGAGCAATTTGAAGTGATATTTACTTTTGTCTCCAGTCATCCATCACATCTTATTCAGTATACACATACTGTATTATGATGAAAGGGTCACTGGTCGTTGTGGACAAATACTGTACAGAGAGCAACTTCAATCAATCATTATCAAAGCAAACAAGTGATTGAGTGGGCAGACGCAGGAACAAACTCAAAGATGCAGTACTGTCCAAATGTTGCATTAAACTGAAAACATCATTCATTATCACCCCCTCTTGTCATTTAACTACACAAATATAACACTGCTTGGGGAACAGTTTCAAGCTTCCCTTTTGCATACAAAAGAGTTGCATGCTAATACAGGGAACCATGTCTCGTACTAACCGCAGTGTGATTAAATGCAAAGTAACTCCAGTGAATATGTAAATGAATTTATTAATTAGAAAGACTGCATTGTGCTCAGTTTCTTCTTCGTGGTCATATGGTAGGGGACAGGGAGCTGGGGGGTCTTAGGGAAGAGAGGAAATCAATATCTCACTATTTCAGGTCTCCCTGGGCTTTTTTTAGTAACTTGATGCACAGGTGTTAATCACTGAGTCAATTGTTTCATTAATCAAGTGAGGAGTCCCTGAAGGTGGAGACAGATATTACAGCTCTCTCTGTCGCGCTGTCTCTCTCTCTGTCTCTCTCTCTCTCTGTCCCGTCCTCCTCCTGACAAGTAGATAACTATCCCTAAAAGAGAGAGGAGATAGAGGTGACTGTGCTACATCAGAGCCAAATCTCACTGGGAGGCTGTCAGGCTGAGTTCCAATACCGAAAAGTCTCCTGTCCTGATCATCTTGTATCCTCCGCTGGCTGTTTGTGCCTGACAGGACAGGTTGTGTTTTGACAGTTTCTGTCACTTCCTCAGTCTGCTGAAATCTTACGCAACAGAGCAGATGAGCAGACAAAGGTTGCACATGACATTGCATTAGATAATCTGTTTGTTGTCATTTGTGGCTCAGGAAATCGCAAAAAATTGGGAAAATGTTAAATGACCCTCATCTGTCTGCTGTATTAATCAGTCATGGTAGATTGCTAGACCCAAATGCTTTCCTCATTGTGCAGGTCCAGGAACATATCCAACAGGTTTGCTAACCTGCAGTTAGTTTGCTAAATTGGAGCTGCTTGTTCAATGACTCATTTAATTATAATTATAAACAAATCATGAGTAGTTTAATTTATAGATTCTTCTACATTCGTCTCTCATTATTAAAGGTCCTTTACAAAAATACATGCCTTTTAAAAGTGTATATCTTCCCCTGCAGACATCTTTTAAGACGCATAAAAATATGGAAAAATACAGAATCAGTCTGTCAATATGCAAATATCTCTTATTTCAAAAGTTTAACTACCGGACACAAGATGTCTCCTACTGCACTGAAAAGTTTTTCAGTGTATGTGGGCTGGAGGCTTCAAGTTTCCACAGCACAATGTGGAAGTGGCACATTGGACCAAACTCAGCTCCCAAAGTAGTTGTTATGTCACAAAAACATCTCGTACGTACACATGTTGGGCTCAGATTTAAGGTGAGGGCAGTGAAACTTTTCCCTTCAGCAGATGAATGTGTAAACATACACATTCACATTCATCAGTCTGCACAAGTAAAGTAACAATAAGCAAAACACCTTTTTGATTAGATTTTTTTGAGGGGACTTTAACTTTTAAAGGGGATTGATTTGATACAATCTTTAACAGTATTTTTAGCAGAAAAATCAGATTAGTAAAGCAACAATGACACATTGTAACTGAAGCCATATGGTACCTGTCAAAGCAGGTTTATAAAATGTCTCAGGAGAAATGTTTGGTTAGGGTCAGTGTTGCTTTTTGAATTATAATGAATGTGTTCGAAAGGAGACTTTGGTCACAGATCCTATGTCAGCACTTCATTATTGAACATTGATGAATGGGGCTCAATGTCATCGACTGGAGGTGGGGTGGTGGTTGGGGGAGTAAGTAAAATCTTTACACCCGGATCAATTCCCTTTCCTATTAAACCAAAGGAACTGGTCAGTGAATTTGCAAAATGTCGCCAACATCTACCAGTGAAAAATACTGCCAAGTGCACTTAGTGTACTGATGCCTCCACATTAAAACGTTATACATTAAAAGTGCATTTACTTTTATTCACCACACTGTGTGTCATAGTACAGTACAGTAAGCGAAATGCATTTCGTCTCTTTGACAACTTATTTATATATGAAGCCGAGCCACAACGGCAGATGTGGAGGGGCTTCAAAGCTCATTGTCTCTCGAAAGCCTTGAAAAGGAATAACAAGAAAAGGGCCATGCTGTCATAATAGATGCTGGCATGTACAGTAGCACATGAGAGTCCTCTAAATAGAATGCAGAACCCAGTGAGAAAATGGGTTTGTCTATGTTTCTGTTTGTTAAGGTTCCTATATTCCATTTGACAGAACACGTCCTCACAGCAGCAGAAACTTGTAGTCTGTGAAAAGAGAACTTAAAGGAATTTTCATTTCCTCTGCAGACCCTCCTTGTGTCCTTGAAGTTTTCTTGAACTCAGCCCTGCTCAAAAAGCAATGACCCTCCTCTCTGACCCCTCATGTAAAATGTGTACATACAGTATGGAAGCTAAGAAAAACCTCTGATGACAAAGTTGTGAGATGACTGTAGACTGAATGAGTAATGCAATACTGTATCTTATCCCTTCTGGCACATACTGAACTTATCGAAAGCCTGAGAATGGATGATTTTGATCAGCCGTAAGGAAGGGCCCAGATGGCTGAGAGTAATCCTACAGTGAAGGTGTATAGCTGTTAACATCCTCACTGGGACCCAGATAAGAGATGAGAAAGCCATAGTGCATATGAGAGACAAATAAAGGTGAGATGCGAGATTTCTCCCCACTGACATAATCATGTGAACAGACGAGCCAAGCCTGGATCCATCTCCGAGGCTCACCAGCAAAGCAGAGCTGACAAATACGGCGACTGGGAGATGAGGGGAGCAATTATGAGCATGGCGGAGAAAGAGGCCTTGGTGTGGCGAAATCTCTTAATGTTCTTGGACGGAGACGGCGAGTCACGCTTGGGAACGGCATGCGCGTGCACACGCGTGTGTGTGTGTGTGTGTGTGTGTATGACTAACAAGCCTAGCAGAGTGTCACCTCTGCCTTATCGGTCTGCCACTCATCCTCAGATCATGTGTGTGCATGCATACATGTTTAAGCATTTATATATGTGTGTGTGTGTGTGTGTGTGTGTGTGTGTACTTATTCATGTATGAACCAGCTCCACTCTCAAACACCCACTTCTCACCCACATCAAAGGTGTTTAAAAAAGATGGGGAGTGAGATGCCTTTAAATTGGGGAACTCTTGTTAGACGTGGTGTTGTTTGCCTTCCGATTTAATTTAGGAGAAGAGACATCGTGCTGGTAAACTCACTGTACTGTAGGCTTGACAAACTTCCTTAGAGTCTAATGCTTGGAAGAGGACGGGTGAGGCAGACAGGAAAAGACTTTGACAGGGTTCTTTAGGTGGGAACAGAACAAAGGTGGGCCTGGTTTCATTCTCATTCCAGATGACTTTGTGCTGAATAAGAGTTTCGCTCTAATGACTAAGGAGCCTCAATTCCCACAGAGACTGTCATGTCGGATTCCAGTGGTCCCAGCATGGAAGTTTGTTCTGGGAAAAAAATGAGGAGACATAAAGAAGAAAGAGGGGAAAAAGAGGGGAAAAGATACTAATGCTGGCATAATACCTGTCACGTGGAAAAAAAAAGAACATTTCTGAACCAAGGCTTTCCTCTCATCCTTAAAGCCAGATTACTTTTTTTTTTCATTTGCCATGGTTCGTAGGTCATTTAATAACCCTAAATTACTATTCTAATTTGAATCAAAGTGACAGTGAATGGAGTGTGTCCAAAAACAGATTACCTGTGTACCTAGCATATCAATGAGGACAGCCTGTTTGAAGGGAAGCTCCAGTCTTGTGGCAACTCATGCTCATTTATGGCCACAAACCCTTATTTCCCTCATTTGATTGAACAGCTTTGTTTACCGAACAAAAACACATCCATTTAAATCCACTGATTGAATTTATACAGCGCAAACTGACCCAGAAACATCCAGAAATTCAACTTTGATTACAGGGGGAAATGACACGAAAGCAGAATGACGTTCTGGATGACGCAGCTGCAGTATGATTCCCTTTCAGAGATTTTATCAGTTGGTAAATTGTTGTGCCAACAGTTTTGAGATTCGCTTTTTAGTCCTCCCAAATCTCTGTGTGGCTTTCACCCTCCTCACTAGTTTGAGATGGGTTAATAAAATGAAATGTAGTGCTGTTGCTGCGCTCTGCCATCTTTCTGCAGAATTGGCAGAATGTAAAAGCTCCCCTTTCATTAAGTGTGCAAATGGTTTCTTTGACAGCCAGTGTCAAAAACATGCAAGAGGTCTATTAATAAACGATTGGAGAAGCACACTGGAGGAGTAACCTCAGCGAGGCTTTAACCTTAATGGTCATCTCTTTCATGAATTTTTCAATTCCTCATTAAGGTTTGAGCCATTAAAAGTGCATTTGTTTCAACTATACACTGTCAAACAAATGACAAATATGTGAAGGGAATGAAACTGCTAGATATCTATAGAGCACATTTGCATAGAAAGCTTGAGGCAGATGAGTAATTTGCTAAATGCAGCCCCAGGCAAAACTAGGAGCCATTTGTTGTTGCCTGAAGCCATAGAATTGGATTAAAAAAAATAACTTCATACACTAGCAAATCACTAGTGTTAGGAAACCAGTGGGGAGACTGAATGAAATGCTCTTTTTTTTTTTTTTTATCATGTTCGGTAAAGGAGCAAAGGATTAAAATGTGAGCACAACCCAACAAATGGTGTCAATATGTAATGTTCCACATTGTGCTCTGCAAAGTTTCTCACCATATGAGAACAAAAACCATTCCATCTCTATGGTAGAAATTAAGTGACCTTATTTTTCCCCTTCACTTGTGTCCCAGTCTAAATGCTGTCTCTCCTGTACACCCTGTATTGTGATGTAAATGAGATACATATTTGGCTCATCCTGCTCTGCTGAAGTGGAAAGGTAAATATTTGCATATTATATATTATGCTTGCAGGCTGGAGTGCGCGCCACATTGCATTATTCCATTAACTCACGTCTTCATGCACAACAACACTGTATCTTTGCTAATCGGCCTATAGCTCTGCGCATACTAAAGCTTGGACTGCTTACAAGTCATATGTGTGTGTGCTGGTCAAACTGCTCATGTTATTCCAATCTAACTCATAAGAAGTACTTCTATGTTGCTGAATGTATTTATTAGTTTCCCATTTTTCTGCTCTGTGTGTCTCTCTATATATATTTGACCAATAGTTTTATTTTCATCAGATCTATTAGTCTGTGGAAAATGCTTTAGGTCAATCAAATGTAATGAATGAGCTTGATGTTCTCACGTTGTCCCCGTTTGAGCTCCTATTGATTTGATTTCATTGAACGACAAAGTGAAATTTCACGCTCCCATTTGTTCCGCGCCATTGTATCCCTGACATCGGATTGTTTTGTTTTCAGGATGGATAATTAACCTCTTCCACTGTCCGTGTTTCAGTAAAATGTTTTCAGGTCCCAAACACTGTCATTATTGAGAAGGAGCACTGGACTGCACGGGACATCCATCCTGTGTGTAAAAGCAGGCGTGTGTCTACGGTAACAATGGACATCATGATACTGAGATGAACACATCAAGAGAAGCATATAGATCTAATGAAGGTCTGTTCAATCGTCTCAGTTTGTGAAAATACAGTTTGTCTTGGGGCGTTATTTGATAAATGAATAACAGACCTCAGCTTTATATTGACAGCTATCCGGCTACCTGCTAATTCAATTCCTCAGTGTTTCTGGTGATTAATTCTTATACATAAATCTGCTTCCTGCTTTGGAAAATCCTTGTCCTTAAATTCAAAGCAAATAATATTAAGATGAACCTCACTGGCCAGAATGTTTATTGAGCAACTGTCACATGTGGAACATTAGGGTACAAATTGGTATTGAGGCATGATAAAAGCAATTTTAGTTTTTGCAATTTTGAAGAAATAACAGTCAGATCTTCTCTGTTGCTGCTCCTACACCAGTTTCATTTATTCCAGTTTTTAAACATAATGATTTAAACATGTGAGTTTTTCCCCCAAATTCAGTGTGAATATGGACATGATGGCTTCATTACAACTGCATCGTTGCCCCATCTCTGACAGGAGATGTTCAGAAAATTCAAATTTTGTTCCCTTTCTAGCTAACTATAGCTCTCTATTTTAGAAGGTCAGAGATTCACATGACAGTTTGTCTGTCTAGTTACATTTGCAAGATCTGAGAAGCAATCATTTTCAGACTGTGTTGAAGGATAGATGCAGCATATACTAGATAGATAGATACTGCACATCAAGGACAATCATTTGATATTTCAAACATCGTCATCTCTTTGTGGTTCCTTGAAGTGACTGACTCCCTATTTAGAATACAGAGATGAACAAAATCTAGTCTAGCTTAGTTGGCACCTGATCAAGCCAAACCAGCAAAAATAAATCATAACTTTATTTCACACTTTGTTAACTGAAACACCTACCCAATCTAAATAAATAAATATTCTACAGAATGGCACTACTTTGGTGAATAACATTTCACAGTGCCTGGAGCCAGGAGGCATCGTACAGAGAGAAACCGCACGGAAAATTGAATTGGACTTGGTAAAAACATGGCTGCTGAAGTGGTTGGTTTGACTTTTACTTACTGTAGCAGTGTGAGACTGCTCTCTGGCACTGCCGTCTTCTGAATGCAAGCCAAGGCCTCCTGCCTGCTACCAAGGTACAACAAGGTTGCAGCTGCGCAGCACTTTAAAGAGAATATTTAAATGCCTGCTGATAAATTGGGCCCTGTGGTGTGCTGTGTCTGTTTGTTCACTTCATGTGTTTTGGTGTCCTTGTCAAATGATCTTGCATTCTGCACAGTCAGCATTGAGTCTCTGCACTGAGACTTTTACTTGTCTGTGGTTTCAACTTTCCCTTTTGAAGATAATTTATACTACATATACTCTGTCTCAGAATTGGATTGACCTGAAGGCACAATCAACCCGCGGAGAGGGCAGTAGATAATGGTCATATTGATAGCGTAATTATTTGCCGGCTTGGTAGGCTAATTAATGTCTTTTACACAGGGATTGTGGAGTCAAAGCTTTGCATTTTATCCCCACCACATACAGTAGAGCGCTGAGCACAGATTATAGTATCACCTGAAACCAGAGGCGAGCGAAACAAGTCGAGCAGGAGGAAAGCTCTCACTTTTCATACAGTGCACAAACGAGGTTGCGGTTGCATCTAGAACGAATAACATAGTAATCCACCTAAAATCCCTCAGGATCAATTGCTGTTGAAGGAGGCTGCACCCACCTATGCTTTTCCAACCCAGTGAGCCCAGAGTACTTTTTAGAGGAGATATTATTATTCAAATCGGCTTGGGGAAAGTATGCCATATCCTTGTGAGTATTGCACATCTCGGTGTTGGCATAGGTGAAGTCAGCAAATAATGTGCTAGACTGAATCAGATTTGAGATACTTTTCTTATACAAGTTGTGGAAGAAATTCTTGTAGCCTTTTTCTACCCTTTACTTCGATCATCTGTCTTTTACAGTTTTATGGGCTTTTTAGAAAGTATTACATTTTAAGTACGCAGCTATACAGTAAGAAACTCCACCATTCCCATTAACATAATTCTCAAACTGTGCCTCAATACAACCCACAGCTGTCAATGACACTAAATAATTAATGGTGAACATATTACTTGGACTGTACCCTGGCCTCATTATATCCCTTTGTAGGCTCTTTTCATTTATGCAGTGGACTAATTTCTCCATCGCCTCCAGCGCAGTATCCCATAGCAAAGGTTTCTCTGCTGTAATCAAAGGAAAATGTGCAGCATGAGCGCATTCACTTAGGGCTTGCTAATCTTCAGCTCTGACTGTTTTCCGAGTAGAAAACCACCGGAGAGGCCAGAGGGAAGAGGCGCACATGTCAGTGCTGTTTCGTAAATAAGGGGGTGAAGTAGATGGCAAAAAGACAAAAATGATGAGTGAATGATAAGTGAATATTCCTGATCCTTTCTGCAGGCTTTTCCCCCACCTCCACTTCTATGGTAACCCCGTTAAATGTAAAAAGAAGTGCCTGTAGCATGAGGCTGCACAGGGATGCCCTTTGAGTCTTAATTGAAATGATGCCAGGGGCAAGAGGTAAAGAGATTGTGAGGTTACTGAAGAATTCCCTCAGCTGTGAGGGTGGAGCACTCCCATCCAATTTTACAATTTGTGGAGACAAACCCATTAAAAAGATCCTACGGGATTCCCTTTTGGAGAAGGAAACAAATCTGATATCCCGATTAGTCCCCAAGCAGGGAGATAAAACAATATAATTCAGGCAGAAAACATACAAACAATTTATTGATAAATTAACTGAAAATGTGAACTTACGCTGGTGTTTCTGCTAGTTTAATTACATTTGCAATGTGTTGAGTAGTAGAAGAGAAGAGAAACTCAACCAGAATACAATTTGAGGGGAGTTTTATCTCAACACTGATAGTTATCACAGTTATGACAGAACCAGAGGATTCAAACAGAAACTGTGTCTTCTGTCGAGCCAGCACAATCGGAAAGCCTTGATGAGAATTCCCTACAGCACACAGATTTGGGCTCTGTGATACACTGCTGATCATCACAACATGATAGCCATCAATTAGCATTAATGTTAGATTAGAGTAGGTCAGGGAAGAATTGTGGAGAAATGAGTCGATGATTTTGGACAGTAAATTCTCATCTTGATATAACGCTGCTGGATTAAGATTGTGTAAATAATATTATGGGTAAGATTAGTTAACTCACTGAACAAGTAAAACTAAAATCAGAAATTAAATGTTATTCATTCAACTTGCCACAGAATGTTTGAAAAACTTTTAACCTGCAGTAGCTGATTTATTTATTTTTTGGCCACTTGGGGGCAGCAAAAACAAGTTGTAAACACATCACTGACATATTACCCCCTTCTAAGTGGATATGGTTAACTTGTTAGCAAACAAATGCCTATTTAGACATTAAGCCAACATTATCTTTCATTTGGAGTCCTGTTTATCAGCTAGTCGCTAACTTTGTCTGCTGTTTGGGTCTTGGCAGGTAGGGTACAGTGAGTTTATCAGAGCTCTTCCACTGAGCCCTGTGGCCAAAAACAATACTGGTGAGAGCAGTGAGAGTGAACCAAAACAGGAGCAGGGCTTAAAACCGAAACAATGAGCTGCAGAGTCAGGTGATTATTCTCTGTTGGTTTGTCAAGCAACCCCTTTTTAAATACAAGTAGTCATTGTTAATATGAAAATACTAATTATAGTCACTTTACCTAATAGTTAATGTTAGGCAAGTAAAGGCACTTTGGTTTGGGATGGGAAACTATTACCTTTATTAGGAACCTTAGTGATAGGAATTAGGAACTGAGTTGAAGTCACTAGCTTCCTTGTCTTTACTTTGCAGTTTAACTATAATTATGATGTCTTCTTTGTTTTAATTATTCTGTGTTTGGGAAAGTTATTTGACTAACTTTGTGTTGAGCGCACCTATTTAGGCAATTATGCTGATTTTATGAAGACAAAGCTATGTAATGATGAGTGTGTAATAAACAATCTAATATAAACAATCTAATAAGAATGGTACAAAAAATAAATAATGCAATCCTGGTAATGTAGTGATGTGTGGCTCCATGTGGTCTCTCTCTTTTCAAATTGTTTTACCTGCTGTTTCATATTTTTGCAACATGATAATGGGGATGATTTTGTGTGTTCAATTACACCTCCAATGTCTTTTTTGCCAGGCCTAATAAGAGATTATGAATTTCTAAGCTAATCTGATGAAGTTAAACTGATTAAACAATGGTTAAATTGAACTAGCACAACCCCGCTTAGCTCCTGGCCTGAGTCATAATGTATGTCAGCTGTCATCCATCACTCCCTCCTCCAGTTTTCATGTCTCTCTTCACTATAAACGATCTATCAAAGGCTGACAAATCTTCAACCCAAAATAAATAAGCAAATCACTGGAGAGCAGTTTTCTGTTTTGTTCCTGTACACATCTTTAGGGGTGCACTATGTAAAACCTGAATGCTGAATTTTGTCCCTCTCTGTAAGCATATAGCAAGGCTTGCACTTTCTTTGGAAAGCTGATAAATATAAAATATCGTCCTACTACCTGAAAGCGCCCGGGTTGCTTTGCATGGCTGCACTTTGTATCTCTGCTCATGACTGAAAGGATGTGTTGCGTCGAGTAAGACCAAAAGCAACCTTGCTTATCTAAATGGGAGAAAAGCAGAAAGCAAATTCAAGATTTATGTTCTGGCCAGCCATAATGCTGTTTGAACCTCTCCGAGAAGTGAAAATGTTGCAGCTAGGGTGCTGATGCTGTACAGTTGTGCCAAATGCTGTCAGACAAAGTCTCTACATAGATTTGCCAACATGTGCCAAGACCCAGAGTATTGCCAGGACATACTGTCACCCAGAACTAATCTGGCACAGACAGGCATGGACAGGGCACAGTTTTCACTAATTTACTCACATCCAGTGCAAGCCTTACTGCTGCTTTTTGTTGCTAACTCACAGTGACTTTAACTAGCATTTCAATGTAAGAAAAAAAACACCCAGTAAGAGCTGTTTTTCACAGATATCATGCACATACATAATATTATTAAGAAGCCTGGAAGGGAAGGATGTCATTTCATCTAAAATATTTAATTTCCATAATCCACCTCTTGACAAGAATTCTGTGCACTAGCAAAACATATCAGGATCCAAATTAAATTTAAAAAATGATACGCTGTTCAAACATAACACTATTGCCAGTGTATCTCTCTACAAATCTCTCTCCATGGTGTAACAAAGCACCTCTACTGTAACAATCTAGATTTAGCACAAACCTGAATCCCCCTCCAAGAGCCTCGTCTGTCATGTGCTGTCTAAAACCAATGGGTGCCATGTCTATAACCCTGGCCAAAAGGCTCAGCTGGTCTTTGTGCTGGGGAATGGACTGAACCCTGCCAAAAATCCCTCAAAGTAATTTCTCCCAACTGTAGTCTTGAGGATTCTTGTTAATCCACCGTACCCATCATCTATAAATAAGTGGCACACTTGTGGAGAGGGCAGTTTAGAAAGAGTGGTTTGAGGCCGGACACTTACAAGGCCTATCATTCTTCATTTCCACTCCGCTGAGCAAAGCAAATTGGAGGAGGCCAGTGGGAACAGGTAGGGAGACAGGAAGTCTGCATGTCAGGTGTTGTTAAAAAGACTTTCCTCTTAATTTCCAAATCCACCGCTCTTTATGGCAAATACAAATAACTGTAATTCACAGTACTAGAGTAAATCAACTGCAATGTGAGTATGCATTTTGGGAAGGAGTGCTAGTGATTCTCAGTGGAAGTTTTCACCATCTGCTCTGTCTTTACTGTTCATAATTTTAATTTATTTTGCTGGGCGTTTACTCCAAATATACTTTAATCAGAGTAGTTGTTTTTTCTCTTAACTTTAAGATGCTGGGAGCTGTTTGACTCCCCAGTCAAAGTCTGCACTAAACAGTAATACACCACAGCTATGACAGGGAGTGAGTTGTTTGTTTCACGCCACTGCTTTGCCAGATATTTGTTAAATTGCCATGGGGTAACGTGATTATACAACCTAATTCTCATTGTGGCATTAATTGCCAAGCAGTTAATTAAAATGCACAGTGACTGGAGTGTACACTGTCCCGTAGGATGTAATAAAGCTGATATTATAAACACTTGATTGTGAGACTGATAGCATAATATGCACCATCTCATCTATCAGCATTTATGAGGCCTTTAATTACACTTCCTGTCACCTTTTGTTACTCATAGTCATCTCTGAAAACCATATCTGCCACTTTCATTTCCTGTCACTAATAACACATTAAAGGACTAACTTCCTTAAAGCAATACGGATGGACCATATTTAGCAATGTAAAACTAGTTATTAGGCTTTTATTGTTAAGGGCAATAGGGTTAAATGGGCAGGATTAGCAGTCTAATTTAAAGTATTGCACTACTAAATTGAAACACGGGAATGATTTGAAGCAATGGACTCCATTGTCAGTTTGGTGTTGTTTTTGTAAAATTTCTCTGATTATGTGTCATTATCTCATTAAATATTCTGAACAGATCTGTCGATCACTTTCTTTATTTTTTTTTGTACTTCAGAGGACATTTTATTGCCTTAAAGTTGTGTTAAATAATGCACTGATTTCTGACAAAGCACAATGATGTGTCTGCTGCTGTAACAGAGTTGGAATACGTTTTGGAATATGTATTTAGGTACCCAAAGTCCACAGGTGTTTCTGTCAAGGGAGGTTAAAGTAGAATATCATGACTGTAAACAGGAACTTCTCTTTGGTGTTTGTCATTGTTTTGGTTCCTACTAAAAATTGATTGTTATAGATTGAAAAGGACATTTATCCTGTCACACCAGGATATGCCAACCATTTACAATGAATATCCTGTAGTTATAGATAGACAAGGATTTGTGATCAAATACATATACTACTTTTATTCAAATTGTTTTTATCCTAAATGGTCATGAATGTCATTTTCTATCTCCAAAAGTTAAACCAGACACTAATTTCTCCATATGGCTGGATTATTTTATTAGATGCCACATGTTTTGCATTCACCATAATGGATTAAATACTTTTTTATGGCTGTGAAGCAGCTCTGACCAACTGGCATTCGCTGCCCCTTTGCACATCGCAGCACTATTCAGTCCGCTGACAGTTGTGCCATGTCTGTCACATTAGCAAGACTCTGCACATAATATTCAATAGCTGTAAAACAGATGCGCTCCAAATGTTAACTCATCACATATGGGTGAGTTCATTATCCAAGTATGCAAAAATGATGTCAATTCAGAAAAGTATGTTACCACTATAAGTCCTTATGGAGAAATTAATATTCAGTAACTAGCACTATATACAAATGAAACTCGAGTGAGTAAAGCGATGCGATTATTCGTTTCACTTTTGGTGGGAACACACCATAAGGCACTCATTCACATTACAAAAATTAAATATATTTTTAGTACCAAACCATTGCACCAAAGTGTCAGTCTCCCAATCACCACAGAGCAGACTGGTTTCTAACCACGTTTTGACATCAGGCCCAATTAAGGTTGTGCCTATAGTTGCATGAAGCACTGTAATTGGAGATCCTGTCAAGGTGAGTCTGAATTTAACTAATGTGGCCCCTACTGGATTCTATCCATCATAGGAAACATTATATTGTGGATACAAACATTTTATAAGACTGAAGAAGAATGAATACATTTGAAAGACAGTGTTATTACTAGATATTACTTTTGCAAAGTGTCTCATTGAAACCTACAATCTATAATCCAGATTTTTATAATGCTTACTGTGATCTCACTAGACATGTACTGTGAAACAAGTGCCATGATCTAGAAATCTTCATACATCCTTCATATTCTATGAAGGTACACTTCCTCAGTCCTTTCACATAACTGGGGTGCAACAGGAACACCGCTACATTCTCGTCATTCCTTAAATGTGAATAAAAGTGCCTGTGGTCGCTGTTTAACTCTTACTGGGGAATGCCACGGGTGTCAAAGCAATCAGGCGTAAAGTCCGCTGTTTCTCTCCTGCCGTCAGCCTGCTAGCCCATCACACTGGATCCCTGATGCACCATGACACATGGGACTGCACAGTATGTTTTCCAATACCTTTAGGGTCCTCTTTTCCTTTATAGGCCTAATTATCTCTCTTTCTCTGGAAAATAACTCAAAGACGGTATCTTTGAATTTCTTGCCACTGGCTCTGTACTGTTTTTACAGCATCCAGCATTTTTATATGACCTTATGAGTTCATCAACTCAGTAACCAGCTGCTGGGTTTATAATATCACACATCCTTGTTATAATCCTGAGTTAGTCAATTTACCTCTACATAATCACAAATAATTGTTTAAGGAATGGTTTAACATTTTGGGAAATAAGCTTATTTGTTTTTTCTCAGTGGAAAAGGAGGAGGAAGGATGGATGGAGGATGGAAGCTTTGAAGGACTTCTTTTTGCTCATTGTTTTTTGGTTTACTTCCTGTCTTTGTTCTTTTCCCGCCAGTGTTGATTAGATTCACCTGTGTTCAATTACTCACCTGTTCTTCATCAGTCCATCTGTGTGTATATATAGCTCACGTTTTCCTTTGTCTAGTTGCCGATTGACTGTAATTTTCTGTCAAGCTTTCTCGCATACTTTCATGTTCAGTCTTGTTTTGTGTTTTGACCTTTTGCCTGTTTTTGACACCTGCCTTTGCCTGCTCCACGTCTGCCCTGATCCCATGCCTGAACCATTTGCTACCTTGGATCTATTGCTTTAAACATGCTAGTTTGTCAAGTATAAACAACTTAATATAGATTATTTAAAGATTAATTTCCCAGGATTTATTCACTACAATCAAAAATGGTTTGGTGCAACAAGAGATTAAAAGGCCATCTACTGCAGCATGTTACTGGAGCTCCCCTTTGGCACAGAGTCAAATAGACGTCAAGGCTCAGTGTGCACTCATGGTTTAAGCATGTCAGCAGTGACTACATGATCACTTGTGCTTGCTGCTTTAATGGCACACCCCATGTTGCACTAAAGGATCATGTTATTTGTTCCCCCCATCCTCATCCTCAGGGACTTAACAAATGTACCATCCAGTGTATTGGAAATGGATTTCCCCTTCCAATCCCATTGTGTCTAATTCTGCAGATCCATTTTTTTTTTCCTGGGTTTTACTACCTTCTGCTTTCTGCCTCATTGGTTGATCCATGGTGGTCAACCTTACAGTAAATGTTTTTATGCCCCTAGCCCATAAACAATATATTGCAAAATGAATTATGCAAGGTTTAAAATGACACCTCCACATTGTTGCCTCAGCAGCTTCCATTTGAATATACAATGTCTGAACGTTACTGTCAATTTCTCATCTTGCTCAACGTGACAAATAGTGTCTTCCCATGGTTTCCATCTAATTTTCTGTCTAGAAGATCAATAGTCACCCACTTGGAGTAAAATAGCCTGTGAATTGCTGTGGATACACATCCCCTGCTTTACAGCAGTAGGAAAAGGATTACACATACATGTATGAAAATATTTATATGCAATAATAAATGGCTATAGCTGTTGCAGTAGCTGTCAGAGGTCTATAATGGCCCCTCTGTTGTATATCTGAAATGATTCATTCACTTTATTTATGGATTTCTGATGACACTGTAAATAAGTTTGCACATTACAGTCCTGTGAGTGAATTACCAGAGATGAGATTGCATAAAATGCAATTTTGCCCCATTATTTTCTGCCATACATTTTTTTTCCCCACATTGATGGCTTTGCATGCTATACGGAAATTCCTATGTAAACAGCTGCATACAACTTAAGTTATATTTTGTTTTTTGACAGCGGCACTTTCAGCTTAGTGGAGATAGGCTACGCCATAATGATGACCATTTGTGTGTGCCTCTTTTCAAAATGAATGACTGCTTTTTGCCTTCCTCTCATTATGATACTCCACTCCGTTCAATCGACGGCAGGCTATTCTATTTCCAAGTGTCATGTTTAATGAACACACAGTTCATTCATTTACAGCCAGAGAAGGGAGGGAAGGGAGGGGACACTGGGTAGTATGAGACTGACAGAGGAAATCAAAAGGAATGAGAGAGAGAGATCATAAATGATGGTAGAGAAGGAGAATCAAAGAAAGAGAAATGGAGGAAAAGAAATGGGAGGAAAATAAAAGGCGTTGGGGGTTGCAGTGGAACGGTGAGCTCAATGCTCCTCATGAGGGTCCTTAGGCTGGAGTCACTACATTCAAACTCACAAATTAGAGAATAATGGCTTTTCCCACTATTCTTTGCACAGACACCCTAGGGTGGGACTTGTCTTATTGTGTTTGGAAGGGTTTTGACACCCCACTGTTTCTAAAGCCAGCTATGTAAGCATGACAGCGAAGACATGGACAGACAACGTGAGAAAGGCAAAAATTGCTGTCCTGTACTACCCATACAATGATGGGCCTACTGTCCGACATGCCTATTAAACATAACGCTACGACCATACACAAAGACATGGACTCAAAAGCAATCCATATAGCATATTGTCTTTGTAAGCTGCTGCAAATGTGACACTTTAATCATCAAATTATTCAGCCATTGTTGTGTTGAGTCTTCAAAAGAATTCATGCCTGAAGGGATGTTGTATTTTGGCCCTTTGATTCATCCATACTAGCCATATTTTCTGAGGACAACAGCAATATTTTCAAGGTAAGGATGTGTATCCCTTAAAAGAGCCAAGTCAACAATCCCCTTGGAATGCATTAGAGACTCATCAACGTTACCCTGCCTTAAAAACATCAGCTCAGCTCTTTCTTTTGCCCATCCCTTGTGGCAAACGCATTCTCATTAAATAACTTCCATAACAAAGGTGCAACTGAAGAACAGGTGATGGGGAATTTTCAGTAGCCTCAAGGGATTTGTAAAGCCACAAATAGAAGCCTGCAACTATTGATCTGGCTCAGGTTGGAGAAGAAGGATTAAATTCATTAGATTCAATTTATAGTGCTTCAACAGAAGAAGTGTCCAAAGATGTTTGAACATTGAAGATGAGGAGAAAAAGTTAACCACAGAATTCAAATTCTAATAGAAACCATTATGCAGAACTGTGTCCGTACTGGTACCAAAGGATTTGAACTCCAGGCATTGGTAATCTTGAAACAGCACTGTACCATTTCACGTCTACTTTTCAGGCCCATGAAATTGTCCATCAGCTTCAGTCTGGGGGCATGAGAGGGCAAAAAGAGTGAGATTACTCACTGAAGGTCACTGGTTTTGTGGCTGAGGTCATTCACCGAATAGACCCTGTGGTGTTTTATTTCCCCTCTCTCTATCTCTCTCGCTCTGTGCACCTCTCCTCTTTCTTGTCTTCTTTATATTTTCACTCTTATCTTCTCTTTCTTTTCCCTTTTTCAACCTCTGTCAATTCCCCCTCTTTGCCCTGCTTTTCCTCACACATTATTTACCTTTAGCTTTGGATATTTTCCTATTTCTCAGGCCAGACTGCAGTATCGCAGAGTTCTTTGTGTGCTTGGTCAGAGAATCCAGCAGGACGTAGTCAGAGAGGTTTTAGAGATAAGATAACAGTGTGGAGAAAAAAAAGAGAAAAAAAACTCCAAAGATGACCCTCGCTTGCACACATATATGAACACACACACACATACAAACACACAGTTGGCATCTGTCTTTATTACAACAAGAAATCTTTGGAGCAGAAGACGGGGAGATAGACATGGCAAGTCACCTGCACTTCTCAACCGCTGGAGCTGTTCCTTTTGTGCAGCGCATCTCTTCGTCATTTATCCCCTTGTCTCCATAAATTTGACCCACAGATTCAGTGGAACTTCTTTATGTTTTCACTTTTCATAGCCAGATACAGAAGTATGTGACTTTCCTTCAAATGTTGTATTTTGACATGTTTTCTTCAATCAAGGGTTTCTGCCTGAGAATCCCAAGGGGCTCGTATTTCAGCTTACTTATTTGACTCTCACATTTCTGTGTTTCCTTCTCTGTCAAAAGGGATCTCAGGCTCCTCCTGGCAGCTGCAAATGCTGACATCCTCTGATATGAGCTTAACTAAATATAGTATTCACGTTGGAGTTCAAATATTAAGGTTATTCTGTTAAAGGTACCATGTGGAGTATTTAACCACTAGCAATGTTATGATGAGTGGGTCCCTCCATTGTTTGTATCACATGTTGTACCAGCACATTGTCGCAGTCCAATGAAAACCAGGTATTTCCAAATTTGGTAATTTAATTTTTTTCAAGGATTGAGTGCTCCTTTTGCAGGTTGAGAAATTTCTCCTTATTCTTAAACCTGCAATAACATTTATGGCCACTTGGGGGCAGCAGAAACAAGTTGTGAACACAACACTGACATATCATCACCTTTTAAGATGATTTGGTACACAATAGGCAGCACCTATTAACGGTTGATTATTTACACATCCAGCAGTTTAGGCAGCAGCAACATTATCATTCATTTGGAGTCATGTTTCTGGCCGCCTGGCGAATGCAAGTCCAAAATTCATTCTCTTTTTGCTCTGTTTTTGGTTTTTACCAACCCCTGAGGGAAATATCTGGCATGCTCCACTATGTTCACCATCTAGTGTCTGTTTGTGGTGCTGGATAGTGGGGTTTTTAGAGGTTTTTCCACTAAAAACGGCTGCCTGCCTAAAACTGTGCTATGAGTGCTGAGAGTGAAGCAAAACAGTAAAGTTGCAGGCCAGACAGCAAAACACTGAGCTGAAACTCGCTATGAAGCTCCATAAAGCCAACAAAGCTGAAAACATGGCTGCCAGAAGCACAGAGGGTGTGCTTGTGATATGTGATACACATTTCTGTTGACTGCAGAGGGTGATAATGTGCCAGAGAGGGCACCAAATTGCCAGTAAAAGTGAGGACTGCAAGCCAATGTAAACAATGCGGGTCTCAAAGCAAGTACAAGTAAAAACTTTGCAAAGGTTTTATGAGGTAGGACATATTTACATCCTTGTGAGGCTTTAAGATACAATATGTTTATGTATATATATGTTTTGGTGAGCATGTTGAAAATTCTACAGGGTACCTCTATGACATGATGGTGGATTGTGTGAAAGCTTCCTGTGTCTTGGGAGCTGGTGGGTCACAAGATGCCTGGTGTGAAGCTTTGGATGGCCAACTGGGGAAATTAAATTGTGCAGAGTAAGCTGCCTTCTAGCTATTTATCAGGATTGCTATGGGAAGGATTAGCCAGCATCACTCCAATGCAGCTAATGGTGGTATAACTAGCTGCTGACTTGTTCAAACTGTAATGAATAGGGTCTCCGGTGTCTTGTTGTTCCAAGTCTGAATTTTGAGGTAAGCTATCATACAGTTTTTGTTTTTCTTTAGAGAAGGAAGTGTTTTTGATTTTATCTCTGTGGTGTTTTCTCCCCAAAGCCTCGATTATGCAACTGTTTATGAAAATTGGACAATCGTAACTGAAAGAAAAAGCTCACTAGTTGTGAACCCTTGCGGTGTGAGGAAAAATCAGGGCAATCTGGGCCTCCCCTTTTCCCTAAACCTAGTGACCTCGAACAAGACACCTAAACTCCAGATGCTCCAGTGGAGTCTCTTGGCATTAATCAGCTCCAGGAAGTATAACTGGGGACTTTGAAGCAGGGAACAGCAAGAACGGCACACATTCCCTGGGTTGAGGTTCAAAGACATTAAATCAGCATGCAGCTTGCTTCTTACAGAACTACTGTATGAACATGTAAATTGTAACCAAAGTTAAAGTTTTGATGGAAGTTTTTAATGGTGTAGTTTAAACATACTGGATTTTTTTTTTCTTCAGAAAATGGTCTGGGTCAAATACATTGCTTTATACATATGTAGTTTATTCTGCACAGATTTATGTCAGCCCTGTGTATAAACATGAAACATTTTTAAAAATCCCTGTGCACTTAACAAAATGTGCATGCACTTGAGATTTGTTGTCTATTAAAAATTAATGAATTTTTCACGATGCAGAACTGTGAGGTTCATTAATTCAACTTTTTTCCCCTGTGTGTAACTCTGGCCTGACTGAGATTAGTGATCACTGAATCAACAGCTCAGCTGAGATTATTTTTTACAATGTTATCCACAATAAAGATGCTACAGTTCTGTGGAAATGTGCCATGAAGATAAGGAAAAGAGACATGTCAAAGATTGCCTCTCCATCCAGAAGAAAAGCGCATGGGACGTTTTTCAGCAAATAAGTAGGGCAGCCCTAATTCTAATTTGACAGCCTCCTTTAACGCTTTTTCTCACACCCTCAGAAATAGAGAGAGGAGAAGCCTGTATAAGCAAGAGAGAGAAACGAGCATAGAATAGATGACTGTACTATGGGCGTGCACACGTGCATATATATGCATATATGCAAACACATGCATGCATGCAAACCGCCCAGAGCAGTCCAACTGAATGTCTAGGTCATAATCCTCAGCATTTGCTCTCACTCATTGCACAGCGTGGGCAAAGTCCAGGCCAACAGTGTGTCAGTCTTGCAGGCTTACTTCCAGAGGGCTCCCATGTGAGATTGTATGTGTGTGTGTGTGTGTGTGTGTGTGTGTGTGTGTGTGTGTGTCATAGTGGGATTGTATAGATCTACTATCTTGAATACTTTGGTGAATCTTTTTTGTGAGTGTGTGTCTGAGTGAACGGTGTAGAATGCTTTCATGCACGAGTCCCTTTTTCAGCCTATCCACAGGTGTCTTGTAGGCCATCACCATTTTATTTCTCTGCAGACTGATTGAGGAAGCAGGAGGGAAATAAAAAGGCTTTTCATCTGCAGTTTGTAGCCATGATTTCACTGGTGGAGGGACCCCACTTTCAGCCCTGAATACATTAACAGCAGGCACAGATGGATGACCCCATTTAACAATTTAGGGAAAACACGGGTAGATTCTCTTCCAGCCATGCAGCATCTACTCATGAGGCCGCATTTATGACAACAGGTTAAAACAGTGTCAAGTTCCATATTAATATTGAACAGATGATTATTCAGTTTCTAAATACAGTAAACATTCCTCTCTGTGCAAGTGATGCTAGACTTTTTCCACATTTGTCTGCTTCTCTAGCATGGGCTACACAGATATCAGTCCTGTGAGCATGTGTGTGCTTTGGTTTGCACATGCTGGACTGGCTGTCTTCCCAGCAGAAGAACCACATACCAGCATATATTTACATTCATACACTACTGTACAGAGTCTCTAGTTGGTAAATGTATGTGTTCTAATCGAGGGGTGACCAGTTAATCTGTCTAGATACTAGAAACTCTCCAGCTTCCTCAGCTATCACCTTAAGCTCCTCTCCAAGATATAATTAAAAAAAACACCATTGTTTCTTACATTATGGCATCATGTGTCTTTGATTAAGATTGTGCTTGTTTTTGGACCAATACGGCTTAGTCAAGGCTTTTACAAGGTTTATTCTGCCCCCAAGTGGTAAGCAAGAAAAATACAGTTTTTCACAAACAAGTTAAATCACTGTGCAAGCAGCGGGCGGGCCTTTCACTGTCACAATTTGAATATATTGCTAATCTCTCCGTCATTGTCATAATTGTATTATGGATAGGATAATTCTTGTTTTGGAAAAACTCCCTCTTCATGATCTATATGAAGGACAGTTCTTCTCCTGTTAGATGAAATGTAAAGAAATCAAGGTTTGATCAGAGCATCAATTTGGAAAGAATCTCTTATAGATTAAATTATTAAATTTTGACAGACTATATTCTTTCTATTTTAGACAAATATCAAGTGATGAGCCCAAGACTTTTTTTTTCCAAGTGGGTTTTTGTGTTTAGTAATATTACTGAGTTAGATTATTATTATTATTGCAGCCTTTAAAGGTACAGCACCAGAACTGTTAAAAACACATTAAAATAGATCACATCACATCATAAACATGTTCTAAATTAATGAACTATTTCCCTAAGATAACAATAAAACAACATCTTGCATACATGATGTTGACTAATGAGGATCTGTCCTTCTGATTTTATTAATAAATGATTGTGTATTGAACCTCTTTGAGCCTTGATGGAAATTTGCCATTTTAGTCAATGTTTCAGATTTTCAGCAAGTCATAGTTACATTTAGTACCTTTGCTGCTGTACAAGGCTGCTGTTGGAGCTTCACACCTACACTGTCAGGTAAACCTAGCTTGTACAGGTCATCTTACAAAACTTGGCAGCCTTCAACCCTGCAGCATCATGGTCATCGCTCTACTCAGCCTCGCTTCTTCTCCCCCAGAGCTAAAATGACCTTCCAACTACAGCCTAGAGTACAGATTCACAGTCATTCTCAGTCCTAGTCTGCTGTAAACTCTGTCTTCGTATTTCACCTTATTTTCTCCTCTGATAGTGAACCTGGATTTTATACAGTTTCCCATACAAAGCTTTAATGTTAAAAAAACATTTTTTGAACACCGTATGACAATATTACGTGTAGATACACTTTCTGCTTGTCCAAATACTACATTGGACCTACATTATACTTATGCTGAGGGAAACTCTCAAAACCAAAACTGCATATTTTTATAAGTGCTTTAACAGGTTTATGGACACTGCGCTGTAAAAATCCTTTGTATTTTGCCTGTAATCAATCATTTTTAAAGTTTTATTTTCTTAGAAAAGGCCAAACAAATCTTCCGTTGCATTAAGAATATTTTAACTTGTTTCCGATGCACCGTGTTTCAGTATGTTACAAGCATTTAAAAAGCTTGTTTCAAGATACAGACTCAAGTTTCTACAAAAAAATGTGAAACATGTTGACTTTTTTTGGACGCATGTTGCAATCTTCTTACTTCACTGTTGCTTTGTTTTTTTTTAAATCTTATTTTAAGAAAATGCTTTTTTAGGACTTAGTTATAGACCAAAATTACTTGAAAAGATAAACAGATTTGCACTGGGGTAAGGTAAATAACTTAATGTATATTGCTGTGCATAAAAGCCAAAACATCTAATCCTAATTGCTGTGCTGTGATTACTTCATTTTATAATCTAGTGTGTGACTTTACTATGACCGAGCAGGCAGTAGAGGGGGTAGCTGTGTTTTGATTGGTGTTGAGTCAAGCAGTCGAGTGGGTCAAGGGTCAGTTCAGTGGGTTAATTAGACATATTTGTCACACTCTCAACCCCCTAAGGACAGTGTACCAACTGCCACTGTTTACATTCTAATGATTCTCCAACCCATTAATCACAAGGCTAGATATTTTAGTATATTGGACTGGTAAAATGTTAGATTAACCCTCTCCTTGCTTTCTGTTGGCTGTTTGGTAAATGCATTATAGTCATAACAACACGGTTTACACATCAAGGGCAAAGTAAATAGCATTCAGAGATTTGCTTCATGCTCCATGAATTCCAGAAAAAAACATCAGGTTCTTCAAAGAAACTGTACCATAGACCATCCACATCTATACAGATACATCCTCTAAAATCCTGTGTGTAAGCACATTGAGAGCTACTGAAAAGTGAAGTCACACTCCTTGCATGCTTAAACATACTTGGCCTGTTAAATTTAATCTGAATTTGAAACTGCAGTAGAAGTGTGACTGCCCTGTATATGTTCTTCAGTTCTGTCAGTGAAGTTCTTCACTGGAATTAGTAACTATTAGAACAGGCACTCAGTCTTTTTTAGTTATTTAACAATCAGACAGCAATGATGCATGTCCTTAAAATCTCAAGTCCGATGTCAGCACTACATTAGAAAGACTTTGTTTCGTTTATGAGCTAGTCATTAGTCAATGTCGATCCATCCATTTTCTGCTTTTCCCGACTCTAGGCAAGAATAAATTAATGTGAACCTGTTAAATAGTGATATACTTATTTATCCACTTAAAGAGCTACTCCAGCAATTTAGTACTGCACGTTAACATAGGGACCTCACGAGAGACAGATTAATCTTCAGAATTTAAGCAGCAGAGGCCCCTGAATTTTAGTCCCTAGACTGGGTCAAGCTCCAAAAATGCTAGCTCCTATTTTTCCCATAATACAACTTGATACTATCAGTCATTTGACTCTCCTCGCCTGGTAAATTCCCATGTCTTTCAAACTCCACACCTCAGTTTGTAGCTCATGCTCTCTGTTATAAATAGTAGCCTCTGACCTCAAACTGAGATAACCCTGATGACATCATCAGGCAGTTTGGTTTGGGAAACATTTAATATTTATTTTGTACATAAGTCCTCATACTGTACAATGGCAAGAAGGGTTTTGGATTGTTGAGAGTGAGGGGTGAGCCATAACACAGATTTACCACAGGATGGCATTGTGATACAAGCAATAAGCACTGCCTCTCCTCCTCTTCAGTGCCTATTCCCTGACCTTCAATGACTCACTCCTCTAAAGAATGTTGTTTTAAAGGTGCATTTGTGCCTAGCCAGTTAAATAAAGCTGTTAGTTTTTAAGGAAAATCATCCAGCACAAACAAGTGAATGCCAAACATCAGGTGTCCTTCTTCAAGCCTAACAGCAATTTGACAAACTTCACCCTTAACAACTCTGTGCCACTCAAAACAAACAACTAAAATATGTTCTTATGTTGCAATCATTTCAAAGGATCAAAAGTTAATGTCTATACACGTAAGTCAGGCAGAGTTTTCAAGGTTACACAGCATTTAATGGTACAAAACTAAAGTTTCTTGATTCTTGCTGCCAATTTTTGCATACTTTACTGATAATGTTGTGCTTGTGTGCCTATACATAACTGGTGGAATTACACTGGGATGATCCTTTTTAATTTATATCCAGGGCAATCTTTCATCAATGCTCCATTTCATACATTGATACCTGGGGACTACCCCGTACCACCAGCATTCTGCTGTTGGTCACTGGAGCATTGTGGCTTTTTCAGACATCTATCCTGTTGTGTAATCAAACCCCCTTACAGTATTCAAGAGATTTTACACCATTGTTATAGCTGTCAAAGGTGTAATAAAAGCAATTCTATATATTCGCATAAGTACCTGATTTATCCTACACACCAAATCTGTTTTAAAGGAATAGTCATTCATTTGGGGAAACACGCTTATTCGTTTTCTTGCCAAAAGTTGAGAAGATTGATAACACTGTCAGGTCTGTACTTTAAATATGAAACTACAGCCAGCAGCTGGTTAGCTGCCTGGCTGTACTGAGTGCTCACGGCCAAGAAATAGTTTGGCACAAACCCCCCCCCGTGACACCACAACTTGTCATTTTTAAACTTTAGTTTTTGTACAGAGTAAACGGAACAGATATGAAATGGTAATTGGGGAGCTTTAGAGGCGCCAGTAGGCAGATTTTGTGACCTTGGGCAGAGCTAGGCTAGCTGATTCCCTTGTTCCCAGACTTGATGCTCAGTTAAGCTAACCAGCTGCTAGCTGTAGCTTCATTTTATCGCATTGAGAGTGGTAGCGATCTTCTAACTCTCAGAAAGAAAGCGAATAAGAGTATTCACCAAAATGTTGAACTATTCCTGTAAGCTCTTCATCAGGCAGAACTGAGCGTGGTAAATAATGTATTTCAGGGACACGTGCAAAAGATGTGTGCTATTAAAACATTGAATTAATTGCCAGGGTTATTGTATTCTGGAAAATTTTATCTTTTTCAGTAAATGGGTTGGTGGGTGAAATCATCAGGAGTGAACTGAAGGGCTGACAGGTGGGTTATAATGGATTCTGTCCCCAAAGTGGATTTGTCTCTTCTACAACATCCTCATTCACTCCCTCTCTGTACTGTGTGTGTGTGTGTGTGTGTGGGGGGGGGTTTCCACCCATTCCTCCAGAGTTCTTAAGCGAATTGAACAAGGCAGAATAAATCATAGTGTGATCAAGATGTCATCTTCATGATAATGAAAACATGATGCCTCATAATAAGTTTCCTGATCAAAGGGAGCTGTTGGGGCTTAATAACTCACTGCCAAGTGGTGGAAAAGTGCGGGGTATGGAGACAGATTCAGCAGACAATGGTGCCAGTAATAATCTATTATCTTCGTGGAGTTTACATTGTACATTCAGACAATCTTGTGTGTTGTATTTCAGAATGCTGGTAGTGATTGTATGAGCACAAAGCATCCAGGTTAGAGCCTATATGAGACTTAAGGTTGGATTTTTTGTTGCACAGATTGTGCTGTATCTCCACCCAAGTGTCATATTCTTTTATAGCTTATGAGATGTATTCATGCCATGACATTCTGAATACTTCTAAGCTGTGTGTAGTTTCTCATAATCTGGGAAAAAAACACTGATGTCATTGTTAACTAGAAAAAAAATCAAACCCAGCAAAGGAATACTATATCCAGTATAATTCCATGAATCTGAGTTGGTTACTCATTTGGAAAAAAAACGGTGTTGCTGTTCTGCCAAAAATAATTTATCTTTGAGATATATAACAGGCGATATCAAAGCAGATACTGTTTATTTTGTTTGCAATTGGAAACTTGTAAAAGGTCAAAAACAGCAAACCTTGTTCTACAGACTCATCTCTAAAGTGAAAGCACAGAAAACAACAGCAGAACAGTGGCACATTTTGCCATGTTCCATGACAACAGGACAAGAGAGGACCAGAAAGGAAAAAAAACACCCAACAACATACAGCCAGCAAGTAAATAAGTTCAGACCCTATTTTTCTGACATTCCAGGAATTTTTTACATTGTGTTGTTACTTCTGTAAACCTCTGTTTATAGCTTCACCCCGTTTATCAATTATTCAACAGAGAGGTAGTGTGCAGATTTCAAATGCTGCCTTGTAGATTTCTCAGAGTAGAAACGAGGGTGTGCCTGCTAGGTAACATCAATGTTGAGCTACAGTTTTCCGCCCTGCAATTTATGCTATCTGTTTCATTTGATACGAGATGACATTCATCATTTCAGGACGGTGCCTCCATCATTTTGATTCTGGAATTTAATGATTCATGAGATGGCAAGACAAACTGGGGAGGGGGAAAAAATGGGTTCAGTATTTTGGGAAGTCAGAGTTGTTCTTTTTCTGTAGTCTTCGTGGAGAATAACAATAGCTGGAATATGACGTACATATTGTATTGTATGCAATACACACTGACTTTGGAGACAGTGGATAAGTCGGGGAAGCTTTAAATGACTAATTTCAAGTACACATTTATGTACTGTGAGGTATACCTGGGCTAAATGTACATGTGTTCTGAAATGCTGAATTTCTTGCAAAGGAACAGAAGCCTAAGGCAGATTCTCCCTGCTTGCATCTCCTGTTTTACACTCTTAACTACACATGGTAAATGTCCAGATGAAGTGTCCCAGTGGTAAAAAGTTGAAATGGGACTAGTTTGGTTTTTGAATTTAATCATGCTCTTCAACCAGATGCGTGTGTCAAAGAAATTGGATAATAAACCAGAGGTTCTTTTATTTTTATTTTTTGTTTCTGCCACCATGGGCTACCTAATATACTGTATGTTTTGGCAGTGTAATGAGCTTTCAATTGGCCCATTTGTTTTCACCACTGCTTTACGCGAACTAAAAAGCTCCCCAGACATGTTGGGTTGTAGTGATGTCCCTCAATTTAAGCCGTAATGAAAGCTTTGTCCCACCGCTGTGAAGCTGTTCCTTGACAACACTTCACACACCCCGTTCTAAAAAAAGTGCCAAACAAGATGCGCCGGTCTCCTTCGCTCCAAAACGAGCTCCCCTTCTGTGATGAAAAATGCAGCCTGTCTCTTTGTTTATTGCTGTGGCATTTAGGTGGCTCAGTGTGGTGATTTGAAGAGCCTGCAGTGTCAAAGCTATTTCTCCTGATTGTGGCTTAATGCTCTGACTCGACAAACCTGACCATTGTCATTTCCCCCCATCGGCTTCATGGTGGCCGTGAAGAAAAGCCAAGAAGTGTGGGTAATAACCTTAAAGGAAAGGGCTGTGATTGCACATCCATTTCACACTGAGGACCTCTCCCTTGCTTCCCCAAAGCAGTAAAATGCTATATGGGGTGAGGAGTGAGAATGGCAGTATGGTAGACACAGTGTTTTGTTAGAGGTGGAAGATAAAAGAGGAAGGGGACGCTGAGAGGGGGAGGTCTGTATGGGGGCTGCTGGAGCTAGTGTGTGTCTTAAAAGGCAAGGTCTTTCACTGCTAGACCTACTACTTCACTTTCTCAGGAATGCATTTTAGCATTTAAGTATGATAGCGCTGACAGGTGACACACACAGTCTAATGCTAATGGGTTGGGTTAAACAGTACCACTCTGCCTGCTGGGACCACTGAGTAGAAACACAATTCACCAATCTCACTTCCCCAGCCTAAACCTGCACCAAATAGATGATAGCAAATGTTGAGTACCAGCCTAGTCCTGGCTATCAGGAAAAGTGGATGATTGAGTCATATTTTTAGAATAAGAAGTTTCAGGCTTTCAGAAGCAGCTGCAACCTCACAAAGTTGGGTTTGAATTTGAGTCATCTGATAACCCTTAAAGTCACTGTGAACTAATACATTTTCCTCGTTCCAATCCTTTGTCCATGTGTCAGTTGTTCAGCTATCTCTTGGTACTATATCTTGGTAATCTCTTTGTGATGATGGGCCATACAAATGGAATTGACTATATGCCAAATAAATGTTAAAAAAAAAAATGTTTTGATTGATTTTTATATCAGAATCCCTCTCTTTTCTGTTCCTGTCAAACATTACAACATATTTAATGACTCATCTTGAACTCCAGGGCGTATACGTAAATTCATCCAATCAATCAATCAGTGATTTGGGGTGACTAGCTAACGCTGCCCTGTATGAAACCGTTAGCGTGTGGTTTGTAGCTAGCAAAGCAGTATCATAGTGGGAAGTGTTTGATTATATTTTCAAAGAATGTGGCTAAGGTCTAATTTATTCATTTCTCCCTTTTTTAGTCCCAAGGGAATATTTCTACCTGCATTTATTAAATGGTGGTATCAGGACTAGGCAGTATAGATCATAACAAATTACTTTTATATTTGTGCACTGTTTTTGTGTGATTGCACAGTAGCTTTAAAAAATTGCTTTCCAAAGCTCCCCACACAGAGCTGTTGACCTTGCAGAGCAATGTAATTTGATGGTAAATGGTTGTCATTTGGTCTGCCATGCCTCATGAAGCCATCTATGTTGTTATTTCTTGCCTCCAAGCTCCCACTGATCACCATATTACAGTGGTGCATGACTAATTGGATGGCCACAGCCAGAAGCAAAATTAACGCAAATAGATTGTTCATGTTGCAGAGTTGCAGTTCATCATATTTTTAAAGAGGTTTACATACCTGTTTCCCCCCGTTAAGTGCCTTTTAGCTTTTATATTTATAAATACTGTATGCAGCATAGTTATAAAATGATTTTGTCCAAACGGCACAAGGCATTGTTTTGAGATGACGAGATATGCAGTTTTATATCAAACCTCTAGATGTCACTGTTGGTTAACCACTGGTCGGTTGTCATCCAGTAGGGCGTTTGTATGGATCACACAACTTCTATAACAGCAGATGGTGCTGATCATCACTACTTGCATCATATTTATTTTTCGTTGTTACTCCTTGTAAAATACCACCCTCTAGATAAATAAACATTACAACTGACAATACATGTTGGCTCAATGCAATTATTCCTAATTAAACAAAATAAGATATGGGTACTTGGCTGACAGTCTGAACGTGCAATTAAGTTGAAACAATTCAGGTGTGTGGTCTTATGTCTCGTCCTTGAGGGAGACTAATATAAACCACAAACAGACAGGAGAGTCCATTTTCCTCAGTCGTAGTTCTTCAAATAGCTCTTCATGCAGCAACATAGATTGTTTTGTCTTCGTCTTCTACCAAGACAATTAGTCAGTAACTCAGGAAAGCACTTTATCTTAATGAGTTATACCATGGAAATGAGAAAATCATGCTCGGTGGTGTCCACTTTCTGTTGGAGATTGTTGTCCATGATCCATCCCAGAGTGTTCACTTTGCCTGATTAAAGGATCTCAGGAACGAGAGACAGTGATCACTGATATTTGCACATAGCTACTGTATTACGGCCGTCTGCAGATCTTAAATATTCTCTCTCTCTCTCTCTCTCTCTCTCTCCCCCTCTCTTTCTCTCAATATTGCCAAAGTGTCAGGTAATAATGATATTTAAAAAAAAAAAAATCTCTCTCTCTCTCTCTTCTTGATCTCCCAAGTTTCCCAGATGAAAATGCAACCAAACATCAGAACATAATGAAATGTTATGTTGGGTGCCTTGTTGACCTCTTTAAACACTGTACAGCATATGCTGTATCTTACACCGAAAGCAATAGGGAAGCATCCTTTGCCTTATCATTATTAATAAGTGATGTATATGATAATTCTTTTCACAGTGAGTCATACATTTTCCCTAGTCAGTTTTAGCTGTATGAGAAAGTCGGGGTCAGTGTATTCTGTAACAGTGCTTTGTTTGCTCAGAAGACCCTCTGGGACCACAGCATGCCAGCAAAGCCAATCAGCACTGTATAATTTGAAATGGAGCAGCAGTAAATCTATAGCCAGGGCAATGATTTCTTTTGAAAACCAACTGTTGTACGACGCACATGCAGTCCCACTGGACCTCGCAGATAGGCTAGGACAGAATTGTACTGTATGTAAGCAGGAAGTATGGTGAATGTGGGAGGAAACTGGCAGTTATGATATGAAAAGGGAGTGTTAGAGAGTTGATGGGGACATAATAGAAATTTTGTCTGTGTAGTCATGGTTAGGTCTAGTTATTGCTTGTTTTGGTCAATGATGTACTGACTGAATCATAAGATGATTTGACTTTAATTCTGTGTGAATATGTGGTTAGTTGACTCCTTCAGTCTTGTAGTTGCAAAAAGTTTCGGTGTAGAAACTTTTCCTTAACATTGTGTTACTACAATACTAATATAGCATACTGTCTATTAGGAAACATCAATTTGAATTATGAATGCAATGATTTAACGACTAAGTATGGTCAAATCTAAACTTAAATCCTTTCTGTTCACCGCTGCCTGTGCTTAAACTTTTGTCCCTGCTTTGATTTTGCAGTTTTCTATTTACTGATAACCTCATTTTAATGTGTGTAATGTTTTTTCTTATTTTTTTGTAAAGCATTTTGAATTTCCACTGGATATAAAATGTGTTATATAAATAGATTGCCTTGCCTTACAGTAGATATACGTATGGGGCTGGAGACACAACATTAGACTGCAAAGTGTATTTTCACAAAAAAAAAAACAGGAAACATTATTCAGTAAGACAGAGGAACGCACAGTATTTTGACAATATGAGCTGTAAAAGATTAAAGAATTATTTCAAAAAGTACATACTGTACATGTTCTAGTCAACTGGCTAGTAGCTACTTGTGATTCAGACTTAAATTTAAACATTTCAAACACCATCAAATTATACAGACTACATACTACCTTAATTTGTGATCGTCAGTATATTTGACAAAATAATGTTTCCGTGTGTGTGTTGTCTTTATGAGAAATATTTTTTTTAATGAAAAAAGAAGTTAAAATAACAAGAAGTAGTAGTGAATTCACATTTTTGGTGAGTTACATTTAGAAGGGTAAATGTCCATGGATGTTAAGCGTATGTACTGAGATTATTACTGTAGACTAGAGGATCTCCAATGGGGAGTTCAGCTGTGTGTTTGCAGCCTCCATTGTGTTTTTCGTCTGTAAATCTATGACCAACTAATAGGGCTTCCCACCAGGGAAATCTGCTTGTTTCCTGTCCCAGAGCTGCCCTCTTCCTCTCTCAGTGAAAACCCACAGCCTGCTGCTTCTCCGCATCGGAGGAGATCTTAAAATAGACCACAGTATCATACCTAATGTGTTGAATGGGACACAACATGGGCGGAGGGTAGTAACCTACAGACAGACACAAACTAAAAAAAGGAACATTTCCGCTGGCATGGGAACAACTTAACCAGTGCCAGTGGAGCCGTTTGTATTAAAAGTTGTTAAAAACACAATTGAAAGTGATTTGTAGGAGAAGGCCATAGGACCTTTTGCCAATTAGTGTTGATAGGAGTGTGAGTATATGGTGTGTGTGTGTGTCTCTGTGGGTTGCAGTAAAAGTGCTTTGGGCATGCATTGATACGTTTGTGGGCAATCCACTATGCTATGGCCTTTAATTAATTTAACAAAACAAGCCTAAAAGAAAAGCTAAGTACTTTTTTTGTTGAGATTTTGCTTCCAATTTGAATCAGCTCTGTAGACTTGAACTGCAGAGATTGTTGTTGCTTTATTAGGTTGTCCATTTCTTCTCTTCTTCTTCATTCTTCATTGACCACCACCACTGACTGCTCTAAATCCCCCACCTACTTTATAAAACCCTTGCATCAAATAATACATTCCTTCTGTGTTCTAACAATGCTATCTAAGAATAGAGAGTCCAAATTTGGTTGTTTGCTAATGGCCAAGTGGCTGGTAACTTTGTAACCCAAAGCTCAGTGCATTGTTCCTCTTTCACAGAGGCTGAGGCAAGCTGATTTCAGCAGCAGAATTATTTGGCCCAGGTTGAACCTTTCACTGTCTCTCTCACAGTCTTCTAAAAATGTGTCTCTCAGACCAATGATAGCTGTCCCTAGTCTCAAGGGTTGTATTACAAATGACATTCTCCTCATACAGGAGGGAGTTGGTAATTTGCTGTCACAACTCATAGGTACTCTTCAGGTCAGACACCACATCCGTGATGCCTCCCTTTGCTTTTATGTGGATAACTTTGTAGGTTGGTGTCAACCACGACCCTGGCATCCCACAGTCTGTGTTGACAGACTCTCCACTCTCTCCTAGTGGTTCCAAGCCAGATGTTTGGCCTAGCGGCCCAGCTGCTCAGCAGGTTCAGCAGCAGGCCATGGAGAGCTGTGTATGGTCCCAGCCACTTCCACTCACCTACTTACCAAAGTGGGACATTGAGAGGCCATTCTTGGGCTAGAAATGTATGCGTTTTATTTGTGGATTAGGTCAGGGTTTACCCTCTGGCCAAAATGATCTTTCCAAACAGACTGTCTCCTTTTCATGTTAACAACCAACAAGTTGGCAGCATTCAATTCTGCTAGTGAGACACATGTGACAGGAGACTCTAGATTTTTGTGGAGTTGACAGTTACCTTCTGAGAGACTGACAGCCCTTTAATTTGCTTGGGGGATGGGGGGTCAGAAGAGGAGCGCATCCTTGTAGATTTGATTTTACATACTTCTAGGTACTGGGAGCTTCCTGTGCTTGGGCATTTGAGATTACACTATATTAGATGGTTTGTACTGTTGCTACCTAGGACATCACTGTGAACCTTTACCTGTTTCTACAGACTTCATGTTGCTGCTCCACATGCAGTCATAGCGACAAATTTCAACTTTCACCTCATAGCTTAGTGGGGACTCCTTATGAGTTTGTTGGTCATATAGTGCTAAAGCACCACCTTTGGTCTAGTACTGACTCCGGGTCTTTACCCTACGTCACCTCTGGTCATAGATGCTGGCTGGAAATCAACCTCAGAGTCTGGAACAGTGTGGCTCTAAATAACTTATGACAGGAAGAGGAATATGTTTAGTATCAACCACTGGTAGACTAGGGTCATACTGGTCCTGGATGCTAGAACCCAATGTGACTTCCTTAAACCCTCCTACGCCCAGAAGGGAAGCACTGTGGAACTGCGTAACAGGCTCAGGTTCAACCACATTTCCTGAATTCCTTGGATCTATGTTTGAGTTATCAGCCATGCTGCTGCTGTATGTGTAACCTTGCTTGACTGCTTTTACAGTGTATTCTCTGCAGCTTCCAGTTTCAAATGAGTGCACAAATATTCTAACTCATGTCTCTATTATCCTCTTTGTAGATATTGTACATTGTATACTCATTTACAGACATCTTGACATTGCAAAAAAAACAAAGAGGCTCACAGCACTCAGTACTAACAGAAAGAGATACAACATTTCCATCTAGACTTTTGTTGCTTATATTTCAATGTGGAAAATATTTGTAAGTGCCATCTTACATTGTGTGGGATATATTTTGGGTTTTTAAGTTGGACTGTGTTTATATACTTTTTTGAAATATACAAGATAAACCTATTTTATACTGTATTAACTGGACCACCGCAGGCTATGACTATGAGGATAAGTGCCTAAATCTACAATTTTGAGTAAAATTCTATTTTTAAAGGTATTAAGGTAACAGAAAAGGTTAGGGTCTCTAACTGAGAGTGATTTAATGTAGTGCCAGTGTGATTCAGTTAATCACAAATTACAAGCTTGCTCACCTAATCCTGGCTTTACATTCTCACAGTTTTATATATGTATATGAAATATTTATATATTTTTATATGACATCGGTTCTGACAGTTCTCTGTACAACCAGTGTCTTCTATTTGGCCAGTGGAGTATTTGAAGGCTAAATGCCTTGGTAAGGGGCACATAGCCTCCGGGTTTCTGAAAGAGGGAAGAGTCGTGCGGTGCTGTGCATACCAAGTGCGCACATGCAAATGATAGAGAATAGTAAGGAAAGCATCGACGCTTATCCACAAAAGTTAATATTAATGCACACTCTGTAGGACTGGAGTACTAAATATAAGTGGGGGTTAGGAATTATTTAACAAGTCTATCGTCTGTGCTTGTAAAGAGACTTTTTGCATGATCCAGTTTGTGTATAAAAATGTAATTTCTCTTGTACTTTGGACCCAGTCACTTTTCATTGAGTCTGATTAGCTTGAATCCCAAGTATTTTCTGAATTGGGTGGTGCTTCTAATATAATTTTGCTGTCATCTCAGGAATTCCAGGTTTCTCTGCAACAATTACATCCTGACTGAATTAGTATTTTAATTACAAGGTGAGTTTGGCAATAATGCTGAGCATTGAATGATTTCTAATTAAGGAGACTTCAGAAAATTATCATTATTATAGACTTGAGCTATTTTCAGGAACATAACTTCTACCTGACAATGAATTTAAATTGGGGGCTTGGTCAGTCCTGTGTAGAATATCAACCTAAATCACATACTTAAAAGATGTACAATCCCTCTATAGTGACAATAAAACACAGAAAGTGGTGAACAGTTAGCAAATCTACCTGGTGTTTTCTAGATTGAGGTCACAGTCACCTGTAGGGACCATCAAGTTAGAAATGAATAATTACCAGTCTTTTTAAGTCCTTAAAAAGAAGTATCAAGTAGAAGTATTGTGAGGTACAGAGCCTTTGTGCTGCTCCCCTGTAAGCAATTACAGTGTAATACCTGTCTGCACCTATTTAAAGGAAACTGCAGAGTATGTCCTGTACTGTATTCATTTGCTGCCTGGCCTGAACAATGGATCTTTCTCAAGGTGAAGCCGACTACGGGTGGAGCGTCAAGTTGTTTACTGCACAGTTTGTGCACGTTAATTGCCACCCACTTATTCCTGTCTAAACTGAACAGCCTGACCCCAAAGGGGAAAAACAGGGCCATCAAGTTGTGCTCCAATTTATTCATCTTTTAAAAGTGCAGTTGCATGTTAAGTTGTGTATCATTCTTTTTGTAATTCTTTTGCTTGAAGTTCACAGTAGGATTTTAGTTTTCCCTACTGTAATGTTCTGTGCTGTTCAAATCAGTATCACTTAGATTGTGATGTACAAGTTGAACTTGTACTCAATGGAGCACATCAACAATCACAGTGCATTCTAGGCATAATATGTGCTGACTCCAGGAATCTATGTCCAATCCTGGTTAAAATGGCTTTCAAATACACCCAACAAGAAACAAAACTACTGTATCTGCATGTTTTGTTTAACTACTCTAATTGTTGTCTTTTGCTCAATGTTGTTTTAACTATTAACTTTACTAAATATTTACACTGTAAGCAAGGAGCTTTTAATTGTCTTTTTCTTGACTCTTGACTTGTCTTTCTTAGGCTCCCAAGGGTCAAGTGAGATTGCCTGAGGGGAATTGCAGAGTTGACAAAGGTATATTTTGAAAAACTGTACTGAAAGGGGAACTAGGTATCCGTACTGATGGTTAATTCAAACAAACACCTCACACGTCCATGAACCTCAGGACATGCATAAAATACTTGATATCAGGATGTTTGCCATATGTTAAACATCTGGGAAATGTATATTCCTGTAGTAACTCATAAAATATCTTTCAGTTCTTGTTTTCGGGCTAGACTTTGGTACTGGGACATGCCGAAGGGCCCAGTTTGTATTCAGGCTCAGTTCTGTCTGTGATATAGAGTGGTGCCTCAACCAACCACTCGTAAGTCATCAGTAGAAGCATGAAAGATCCTTTCATTGTTTGTACTGGCACATAAGTGTCAGTTACCACCATAACAGTCAATTAGGGCGTTATACAAGCAAGTAGGGTTTTGAGTGTTGAGAGGGTTTGAGTGTGTGTGTGTGTGTGTGTGTGTTGACAAAGCAACTATTATATGATATCAACATATTGCACACGATCAGTTTTTTGTTGCTTTCTTACATCACCAATCTCTCATGCACCTTTACCATCTCTCTTCACTGAGACGAGGTAGGTTGTGCTCATTTCTCCATAACTGAAATGTATGCTTCTATCAAAAAAGTCACATAATAATAGGCAACACAAAGCCCTTTGATTTCATGATTTTCAGAGCTGAGTAACTCACAAGCAGTGGATTTACTGTTGTGTGAACACTCTTCAGAATGCTTGTACATCTGTTTGACCTTGCAAACCCATAACTGATATGTGAAAGTAACTTTCATTTAACTTTGTAATGCTGGTTTTCTACAACTGTTCCTTATGAATGCATGAATGAAGTAATAATGTTACTTCTCTGACTTGAAGTTTAACAAGGCATTTCTTAAATTTCATAACAGTGTTTGTTACCAATAAAAAGTACTTTTTTTAAAATCATATATCTGTTCCATAATTCTAGATCTATAGCTCTCTGATTTGTTATCATCATAATGCACTGTCAGCTGTTTCAAGTGTAAACTTGGAGCACTGAGTAGAGAAAAGGTACAGGTCAAGCAAAGGTCTTCATGCTTGATGTCATACTTAGGCTGACATGAACAGGATATTGTTCATAGAGTCTGCTGCCACTTTTCTCTGATGTGCTGCAAAACATATACTGTAAATGATGTGGGAGCACACAGTCAGAGTTTCTATTGTATTTACATAACATTGAGTGGTGACATGCTTCTCCGTTGTCACATGAGTGATGTTTTCAAGAACCCTTTCAACAGCACACTCATCTAGCTGGCTTCCATGGCAACAGGTAAACCAACCTTCAGGGGAGGATAGAGTATACAAATATCTCTCTGCAGTTTTCAGTGAAAAGACATTTTAATGTGGTTAGTTATTAGAGGCTCAGTGAAAATGTTGTTGTCCTTGTATACCTGTCTTTGCAATGTGTTTCTTAGGTTATCTGTAATAAGTTATTGAAACTAAACAGTTGACACAAGAAAAAAAGAGTTGCTATTGCTAAAGGGGCCAACACACCCAAATGTCAGTACTGCTTGGTTCTTTCACTTCCTTCCACAATTTTCTACCTCAAATGTCTACCTTCATGTGAGAAAGAAATGACACAGAATTAGAAACGGTTTGATAAAAACTCATTCATATCATAATTGATGATACAAATATTGATCCAATATGACTAAAGTCCCTTGAGTCATAAACATATACTGAGAAAACAAAATAAAGATATGCAAAATGAGCAACGAATGTTCCTAATAGTGCATATTCTGTGTAAGGAATATGTCTAACTCAGGTTTAGCAGTTGTAAAGAGACTAAGTAGAGTTTGCCCTAAGATTAGACTAGAGAAGAGTGTAGCACTGCCTAGTACAGTGTGTGTGTGTGTGTGTGTGTGTGTGGGGGGGGGCAATGAATAATTTACAAGTCATTTCTCTTTCATCTCTCAGGTCTTAGCACGGTGCTCTTTGCTGCCGCTGCCTGCAGCAGCCTCATATCTTTCTAAGTCTTGCGATACTGTAATAGGAAAGGAATGGCTCTAACAAGTGGAAAGCATGCTGGGAGGTTCAGTAGGGGCCTTTTGGCTCAAGTACTAAATAGGATGTGAATGGTAAATATGGAAATCTTTTGGCAGAATTAAAGATTTAAATAATTTCTGGACTCAAACATCCCAGGTTACACGGGTACATTTTTCTAGTAGTGCCAGAGGGCACATTTTATCACAACAGGGTGTGTCTTGGATCCAGTTTGTAGTGTCTCAGCAAAGTGCAGTGGTGAGAGTAGATACACTACTGATACCAATGGAAAAGCATTCACCAACATTCTTTAAAAAGGAATAAGCATTCTGACCTCATTTGTATCTTGGAGTATCTATTTTTTCAGGGCCATAGCCAGTCAACCTCAGAATGGCCCAGTGACTCTTGGGAAAATGATGTCCCACATCCAGAACAGCTGCATGTATTTAATCATAGAGCTTGCAAGTGGATGTTGACTCCAGTGTATGCTAGCTACCAAAAAATAGACACTGGGGTCTATGGCATTGAATTAACAATAGCAAAAACAGTGCAAGATGTTATTTATGCAAATCAGTAGCTGCCTCACTACTGCATGCTATTTTTGTGTCTTTGTTTTCTTTGTTGTTGTGTTGACCTGTTAACAACGGTCACACAAACAACAAATTTGGAAATAATATATACCACAAACAAACGCTATTATTGTGATGATTGTGGTCATGATAATCTTGGATAATTTCTTTCTTTACCTTTTTGATATATATATTTTTTGTGTGGGTCTGTCATTGAACCCAACAGGGATTTCTTGTTTGTGTCGCATGGTCTCATTCTCAATGCAATGCCTTTCTGCAGTTTCTTGCTAAAGATCCAATAGGCCCAACCCAACAGTGTGTTGTGACATTAGTCCAACATGGACAGATGGAAAGCTGAATGACCTAATTAAATGTTTGGAGCTTCTTTCAAGCAGCTGGACTCAAACATAAAATCATGCAGAGGAAACTGAAATGCAGAGACTGAAATGCTTAGTGTGCTTTTAGAGGAATGTTTACAGGAACTGGTTATTTATTGACATTTAAAGTGATCAAGCAGAATCAGAACAACAACTGTGGGTATACTATTAAAAGTCCAATTTACTCTCATATTTCATACTCAGTCTGTATATGTTATTACTATGAGTATGAATGTTTTCCCTCATCTCAAATCATAATTGCTTTTTTAAATAACTTACATAACTTGCTGTATGCACTTACAAATTGTAACATCTGTTTTGTCACAAATGTTTCCCAAAAAAAACATGTTAGTAGCTTATTGTATGCACTCTCATTGTATTGTTGAAAATCATTATTAAAACGAGCAAAGAGTGACCAAAGTTCAACTATCAGTTCTTCCCTCCTGCAGTAGTCCCAACATAGGTAAGATATGGATCGTGATCCAATTAAATAACACATTTTCAACTAAATAGTTTAAGGAATTTATTGTTTAAACATCTTATTTACTTTAAATTTTACCATGTGGTTTTGGGTATATAAGCACAATTTATGTATATATTATACTAGACTAGCAAGGAAAGAAAAAAGAGTAATTATCACTCGTATGACAAACAAGATACACATTTTTTTCCAAATCTGTTTTGCAGTATGATTGTATTGAAAAAGAAAACACACTTTTTCATATGAACATTTATCCTGTAAACGCCTTTAACTGAAGCTGTGAAATGGTTTACTTTAACACGAACAGCCCAATTTAAGTTGTTAAACCTCGAGTCCAGGTGTAGAATGATGAATTTTCTCAGTCTACTGTCATTTCCCATTTTGTATTATGGCTGCAAATGTGTGGGTGGTTGTTAACTTACATGAGTTGCAGTATGATAGCATGTGCCTTGAAAATTACCTTTTTGCATGTGTGGCACATGATGCTGGTTTTCACAGCTCTTGTGATGCAGAGTGCTGTCATTTCCCCTTTTTTTTCTTGTATTTCTTTTTTCAGGCAGAGCTGTTCCTCCCTTATCTGCATCTGTCACCAAACCGGCCAAAGCTGCTGTGCAAGTAAGTTTCTGTCATGGTGCTTCCCTTGGTGCCAGCTGATTGATTGATTTCCCTCCACACCACAGGGGCCCTGGGCTGACATGTCTAAGATGGTAACACTACAAGACAACAGGCTGTCATTTGTTTACATGTATGTGGCAAAATGGTCCTCTTCATCATCTCTTTTTAGCCATGCTAGTGGCGTGGCTCTATGGATGGCACTGTCAGTTGGTCGGTCAGTTTGGTCCAGGCTAAAATATCTCAACAACTATTGGATGGATTGCCATTAATTTTATATTCACTTATACAGTGAAATATCTGTACATGTACAACATGGATTGGCATATACTTTTGTACAGACATTCATGTTCCCCACAGGATGAACCCCAATGGCTTTGGTGATCCCCCTTTCCTCTAGCGCCACCATGAGGTTGATATTTGTGTTTCAGAATAAAATATCTCAATAACTGTTGAATGGATTACTATGCAAAGTGATGCAGATGTTTATGGTCTTTGTGAACATTGATGATCACCTGACTTTTCATCTAGTGCCATCATCAGGTACAACATTTTAATTTGTCCAGTACTTTGGTTTATCTATAAATAAGTTGGGTTTTCTTTACAATGAGCATTACAGCCTCACAAAGCCTCACAGAGGCTGTAGACTCTTAGTCTTGTTTCATAATTAGATGACTCCTGGTTCAGATCTTTTTAGGTATTTTTCTCTATCTTCCTCTTCCACCACGTGTTCAGGCTCCATATTCTAATGCTCAGCAGGGAAATTATCCAAAAAAGAGATCAAGTGCCTCATTTACAGTTAACAGCTTGCACATGGTGGTCACATGCCACAGAATGACATGTGAGCAAGAGAGAGAAGCCTTATTTACAGACGAAAACTAACAGCACTGATGAGTGTTCATATTGTAGTTGGATCAACATTGTAATGTTGATTACATATTTTGGTTCTAATGTTTGGTTTTCTTGATTGGAGATGCGAGATTTGTGAGAGAGAAGGAAATGTTGCAAGTGCGAATGTGTGACTGTAACTGAGATCTGAGATCTTGTTATGTTTTCAGTAGTTTGGAATAGATGATTTACATCGGGGAAGGCAAGGAGAAGAATAGAAGACATATTTACATAAATTATTACTTTCCTGGTGTCTGTGGGGCAATCAGACAACTGGACACATACTCTATAAGCAGCAGACAAATCATTCTGTCCCTGCCTTCCCAACAAAAGGGAAAACTTGTATTTTTTTTTTATTGTTTATCACCTGGTTGTCAAGGGCACAAGCTCTTTCAGTGTTTTCATTAAAGCTTTTGTGAACCATCAGAAACAGACTTAGACCATCGTTCACCTGGGGATGCTAAAACCCAAACAATGGGTCCCCAATCCCCAAACTCATGCTGCCGAGGGGTCAATCATGCATTGATACTCTAGCCCTGATGGAGGTTGTCTGCTGAAACATGCCAACATAAAAAATAAAATGGTAAACTGAGATCATAGTATTGAGATTCTTCTGAGTTTTTTTGAGTGCCGCAATCCAAGTTCATAACTCATGCATTGGTACATTTTACCATAAGTGTCCCAATGCTGTCTCCATGCAAAATGCACCATACTCCTGGTTAACATCAGAACTTTTACTCTAGACTGTGTTCAGTTAAACATTTTGCCACCACTGGCATACAAGCTTATCTGACTTTCTAAATGCACATTAACATATTCCGCTCCTGCCATCAAGAACTTGAATTTGCATCAGATAACTTCAAGTTCCAGTGAAGAGAAGCCCTGTAAAAATCCAGACTTGAAAATCAGTGGCCTCAAAGAATGAGTAAGCCTCATTTATCAAAGACCAGCTTGAGAAGACTGCACCTGCATACTCTGGTCATAAACTTCTTTTGTGCTCTTTAGTCCTTTATTTGTGCATATAATAAAACAAAAGCAACCCACTTAACATTGAAATTAAAAACTGCTCCAGTAACTGTATCCCCAATATGGGATCCTATTCACTTCTACTCAGTGTTTACATTACAACCAAACGATTCACGATTCCTTTTGGTAGGGATACAATTACTGACTCATCTGACTCATCCATTGTTTTTTGTCTTCATTTGTTTAGTCTATAAAATGACAAAAAATAGCGAAAAATGCCAGCATCACAATTTCTCAGAGCCCAGAGTGATGTCTTAAAATCGCTTGTTTTGTTCAACCAACGATTCAAAACCAAAGGATACTCAATTTACCATTATAGAGTAAAAGCAGTAAATTTAAGAAGCTAAAACCACCAAATATTTGACATTTTCTGATAAATGACAACATGGAAATTCTTACATATACAGAAAAAATATGATTTTGTCCTTTATGCGAACACACACACACACACACACACACACACACACACACAGTAAGCCTATATGATGCACTCTGTTATGTAACTAGGTAACTATATGACAACAACACCAACTGTTATTACCACACACGTATACAGAAAGGATGTGTGTCTGTGTGACAGTGACACACACACACACACACACACACACACCCACACCCCCAGGGTGTGTTTTGTACCGCGGATTCCCGCCCTGCTTCCCATCCGCGGTCAGCCTTTCATAATTAACTCATGGATCTATTCTTACTACCGACTGAATCCTATCCGCTAGCTGTGAGATCAGACTGACCTCTCCGGAACAGCAGTCTCCTCCCCTTCGACGCCACGCCGACCTTATGACTGTCAGCAAATCTGACCAATAGCGACTGGAATCCCCACTCCTTACGTAGCTCACAGGCCAATCAGAACGCGAGTGGGCGGAATCACCGTGGGCCTGGCATACACGTTTGGTTGCAAAGGTAAGCCCTGGATGGGATTTTGTGAGTTTTCTTTGACATTTATTTATTGTTGACTCTGTAATTTATAGCATAGTGTTGCACGTGCTTGTGTACGATTTTGTCTATTAAAACAAGTAATGTTCGGTAGGTAACGGTCGTCCATTTATGCTAGCCTGGCCAAGTGTGCAGCACTGCAAAGTATCCCAAGCATAGAGAACAACGGTGATTTTCCACTATTACAATAACTATTTATTCATTTTGATCAATGACTGTATTGTCAGGTAAATAGGACCTTGTCAGTGCACGCTGAAAACTGTCAGAGCATCCTGGCTGCCATTAAACGATTTTTGACTATGTTATTGCTAAGTTACACGATTGTAAGTTTGCTTTCTTTAACAATTTAGCCTGTTTCCCAACACAGGGCTTTGTGTCCAAGTGTAAAAACGTATCGTTTTTGTTTTTGCCGAGCTGTTTGTTTACATCTGTTTTACTGTTCACATTATACTGGCTTCACTGAATGTGTCTGCACTCCGCATACTAACAAGACTGCTCAGGGAAACACGTGTTAAGGCAAACATTTGTGCAACTTAATGCCCAAGACACTGTGATAAGACTATTTCATTACTGTTAACATGTTGTGGTTATTTCAGAAAGCCTTTAACCCGCGGTGTGAGCTGACTTTCTGCTGAGCTGAGGACACATCAGGACGTATACCATATCCTACCACACCTCTTCTCCTTCAAGCAGCCTCCTCGGCTGTTGGATACTATACAGGAACTATTTGGAAGCGGTCAACTTGAATTTATTTTTTACCTTTTAAACGGAATGGATTTTGAAAAGACCTAACCTGGATGGTTTGCTGTACAAGTGTTGTCAAAAGTCTGTTGGTGGAGTTTGTCAACTTTTGAGGAGGTCGCATTAGGTCTTTCTGGAGGGAAACTAACTTAAAGCCAAAATGGATCAAGCCAGCGGTGGGGAGGACCCGAATAAACCCTCTAAAAAGAAGTCCAACGAGGATGAGGGTAAAAACAAAAAGTTGGTAGGTATTCAGACTCGCTCACTGAGGTTGCATGGGAGAAGTGTGCAGTTAACTGTCACATCGTGTAATCCCACAAGCAAGGGTTAATTTCACTCAGACGGAGAAACTGAGAAGGATGCACCACTCCACAGTTGCAGAAAGTTTCACTACTGTAGATTTCTGCTCTGTATAAACACTGCTGTATTAAGCCGATTGCACTGAAGATTTAGCCTTTCTAATAGTTTTATAGTTATTAGTTAGTCAACTCAGTCTAATCCTCATGGTGAAGTCAAACCAATCCATGTGGACACAGGTGCAGTTAGTAAACAGCATGTTGTCAACACAGCCCATCTCTGTTTAGTGCAGGATGAGGCTCAAATTATTATTGATGTGTTGTTATTACTATTTAATGTAGCCCAATACAGAGTAGCTAATAGCTGTTAGAGTTGAGCAAAAGAGATAGGGTTTCACTGAGTGCTTCATTTTTGAAAGCATTCAGTGCATCATGTGACTATCCCCGTCAATACATCTCTTGAAAGTTCATTGAAGAGCATTCTTGTTGTGACAGCTGGGCTTCAGTATGTTTTTTAATACCTACACAAAGAAGAATTTCAGTTACAGGATGACTCATTGCATAGCGTGCCGTCTGTGTGCTTTGATGTGGTTTTGTGAACTGTGTGAATGTGTGTGATTGATAAAACTTATCCTTAGTCAGCCTGAACAGTATTATCAGCACACTAAATGACAGTCACAGGACAGTGTCTATTAGATAACAGCTGAAAACTCCATCTACATTAATTTCATTTATAGCCTCTCTGTTGGCTTGGCCTTGTGGAGTAGTTTATGTAGAGTGAGGAGTGTGCTTATTTAGAAAGTGGGCAACCCTGAGTCTGCATCATTTGAGCTCTGGTGTCATTACACATACTGTTCATTGCCTGGAAATGAGCTCACAAGCTTTGGGGATGTGGTGCAAGTGGTGAGGGTGTTGTCTTGGACTTTGTATAAAGTCTGGATCAATCACTTCTGACAACTCATGCTGTGCCTTAACTTATTTGTGCAAACAACAAGTTTTGTTGTAACTGTGTAAACAGTGTCTCTTACTTCCAACAACACCCAAAACCTACAATTAAAGTGTGGGAAGCTGTAGCCACAGTCTTGTATTCACTGTCTTGAGCGGAGTGTAAAACGGTAAATCCAAACTATTTTAATGAGTGTGCTAAGTGCATGTCACTGCGTACACACTTTCAGCAGCTGTAGAAACCAGTGGTTGAAAGTTATTTTCCGTGACCAAAGACAGAAAACTTTGGCTGCTGATCATCGTTTCTGCTTTTCCACAATCGTCAGCGTGGAAAGCTGGGCTGCTGTTGAACTTTCTGGATGATGAATTGACTAATAGTAGTGTTGCTTTGTATTGTGCGTTTCACTGAACTGTGATTGTTTGCTTATTTGGTGGGATTGGTCAAAAGTTTAGTTACAGCCACTGCTACCAAACAAGGAAATGAAAAAGACACACTTTAGGTTGGCGAGTGTTTCTATTTTTGTAGAACGTAAGCATTGAGCCAAGTTGGACTGGTTGCAGACATAGGGTCTGGCTGCTAATGACTTTCTTAACACTTAAGTTGTTTACTTAGGTGGTGTTTCTTGCTGCTCTGGTATGAAGTTGCCCGAAAATGGAGACATGAGGAAGAAAACAGTACCACTGCTGTGTTTCAGATTGGGCAAAACAACCAATCACTGATTGTGTTCCAGCAAAGTTAATGTAAGGGAAAGTGTGACCGTAATAACTTCCAGACAGGAATTCCCAGTGTGGACTGAAGTGATGTGCACTCCCAGAGCTACCAAAGGGTGTTGTCTTGAGAAATCCTAACAACAGCCTGCAACTCTTGAATATCCTGCCTCCCAAGTTTAACATTGTTTGCAAGGGTGCCTGGATGACATAATCACTCAGCAAATGACTAGTGGAAAGTCTCTATAAGATTGCTGCTTTTTGTTCCTTAAATTGGTCTCAGGCTGTTGCTCAATCCTCCAAGCAGAGTAGTCAAGAGGCAAAGGAAGCCTGTTTGGGGGAGGAAGTAATTATTCATCCCTGGGTGGAGCCATGATCTGTCCTCTTTTGTTTATCCCCACTTTTTAGCTGCCCCAATGTATACTGTAGCTCCAAGTTTGTTAACAGAAGCTGAAATGTACATGCATGAAGGCATATGCATATTTAATCAGTGAAACTGCAATTCAGAATCTGTTTAAAAAGTAAAAAGGAAACAAACATGCAATTAATGTTTCAATATTGTACTGCAGAGGACTATCAGATGATTTTGTCATCTCATACTGACAAAAAATGTGTCTTTTATCATGGTTGGAGACTTTAAGATTTACTTGTACTTTTCTATTTACAGTTTTCACCATATATGGGGCTGTAGGATTACATTCCTGACGTGCAGTGTAGTTTGTGTCGATGTGGTCCAGACACAAGGATGAGCAAGGATTAAAGTAGAGGTTGTCACTGCCTTTTCACACTCAGTACCATTTGCACGGCTAATAAGCAAAGTGGCAAACACTGGCACAGTTTGGTCTCGACAAAGTCAGCTCAGTCTTTAGAGAAGAAACACTGAAAGCTGTATGTTTGTCTAACAAGTCACTAGGCAGGATTACATCACAGAAACACCATTTGGGCTTTGGGCCCAGAATGTAGATACTCAACACAGCCAAGGACATTAGAATAACACCACAGTGTTCAGAGATAGAGATAATTCAAAACTTTCCTGTTGTTTGTAGCTATACTTTGTGGTAATGTCCTTTTTTGATGTTGTAAAAACATGACATCCAATAAAACAGGCAAATGGTCTTTTTAAAAGAATTCAGAGGGAGAAATATTACCCCTCTGCATACCAGAGTAAAATATGACCTCACTCAGAGCAGCATGAGGGAAAAGCCATCCCAGTGCATCTATATAATAACTATGTGTTCACATCACAGACTGTGTAGGTACAAGCTTATTTTAGACCTACAATCTGAATGTAGAAAACAGACATTTATTATGTTCCTCGATATATGTAGCATTTGTTTTGATTGCTTTAATAACGTGAAGTGTTGAGGACTTTCAGGTTCAGCTTTTATATCTGTTAGTTTTCTCTTCACAAGAAACCTTGTCTCAAGCCTAACAGCTAACACGGGGACACTGGGGACTCCCTGCTTGTTGTAACACATGACAAATTTACCATTAGATATGTAGCTGTGCTAAAGATTTAGTACCTTATGACATTGTGTGATTTGACATGCAGTGTTTATTTGCTGATCACAAACCTATTGACCCACAGAAGTGAGGAGGAATGATATTGTTAAACAGCTTTGCTGTAATTTTAGAGAATCAGTTAGTTAAAGTAGCAGTAAAATAAAAGAATGGTTAATTCACTGAGCAGAGATTCAGACATTTTCAAGAGAATGTTCCTTGGAAGAGGTTTTCATGCTGAAATACACATATTTACCAAAGGCTTTAGCTGCATTTCAGCAAGTTTGTAAAATTGTGATTGCTATTCAACAATCAATAATCCTCTGGTTAATTAAAGCAATAAATGTTTGATGATTAAACTTCCAGTCTGTAACTACAAAGCAGAAGTACCGATCTTCATCTTCTGCAGCGTATTTGGTAGGTAATTTCATCCTGATCAATCAGTCAAGGGACTGATTCATGTTTGCTTATTACAGGCTGTGCTTGTCTACTTTTGCTTTCTATTATCTATAACAAAAGGAATAAGGGTGATCCGTATCTCAAAGGTCATTTGTCAGTGTATGAGTGAGAGGAAGAGGGAAATTGGTCAGTGATTTACAACATAACGTAGCTTGCACATAGCTTTTTCACCAGTAGTATTCTACACATATACTGTAAACGGGTGGAATAGCTGGACAGCACTTTAATGGTTTAGATCTGAATGAACATGCTTGTCAGAATTAACGACTTGTTTGAGATGTGAGATGTCAAAGACCTTAGAGCTGATGACCTAGCAAAAAAAGAAGTTTGAAATACATTTTGGCTCTAAATAGAAACATACCCATTCTCACTTCGCTTTATGGGTGAGAGTTTCATTATTGGCAGTTTGTAAGACTAGGTAAAAATAGACAACAATGTTGAATAAGTACATGGGAAACACATGATAAGTCTGTTATTGCTTTTTGTTATAATAATATATTCATAACCATACTGTTCATATGGGAAGATTGTTTTTTTGCAGATGGATTTGTGGAAAAATACATTATTTTACAAATTATTAAAATGAATGTAGTGTGTAGATATATGCCATTTTGGTGACTTTAGAATGTATTGAAAGTGAGAGCATGTAGCAGCTTAGTATCTTCTCTGGCTAGTATTAAGTCTAGTGCATCACCAGGATTTGTAATATTAAATCATGGCAGCACATTTATCAGTAGTAAGGTGAGGCACAGAGGTCACATTCATGTGGGTCCCTGCTCATATAGGCATTCTGGGTAATGAGAGTGGCCAAACTGGCCAAACCATGGATGTATAAACAGAACTGGATACAGCGTCGGGGCGGGGCCCTGTTCATTCCTATGAAAGTTGCTCGGTGGTGCATGAAGCTAAAAAAGTTCGACTTCCTGGGTATAAAATTAACCCCAATACCCTGGCTAGTTGTTGTAACTCAAAAAAAATATTCGCTGATTTACAGACGTCTCTTTCACAATGTAAGACTATGGGGAAAAAGTGTCTTGGGGCCAGTGTGCATCACGTGACAGACCCAGAAGTTGTAATTACACGATTTGGCCACTATGTCACCTGCCGCACTTCCTGGGGGCTTGGGCCAAACCAGCTGGACAGTGTAGATGTTAAATATTGCATGTTCTGGAATAAAAACCAATACCGGGAATAGCAGTGGGATCATGAAACAAATTTCTATTCAATACACAACAGAGTTGGTACTGTGAGAAGTAGGGGAAGAAATGCATAGAAAAGGTAATGACTAGATTAAGAATACGCCATATTCACACGGTGGCCATTTTCCTCTGACGTCACGCTCAGGGTGGGAAGCTTAAATACTGTAATCGAAAGGAAAATGTCATATTCCAGGTTGCAAGTCGTATAAACATAGGCAATCAGACAAATCGTTATCATTTCACCGCTTCCCGATTGATCAGCAACTGAGAAGACAATGTATAGTGAAAATCTGGAGGGGCATCAGGCTATATTTCAAAGTAAAACAACATTTGATAACCCAGTTCCAAGTGTGTGGATTTAAGCTTGAATCCAGTTGCTGTATCCTTTTTTAAAAATCCTTTTGGGGATCCTGACAAATTCATCTGCCCATTTATCAATTTGGTCAAAGAAAAGTGATGGTAAATCAGTAAAGTTTTTCGACCATCTCGTCATTCTAGCACAGGATTTATAGGTCACCATTTTGAACACACATTATAGCTAAGCATCTGAGTGGTCAGTAAATGTACAGGACATGTGATGCAACAAGAAAGATGCCAGCTACCATGTAATCTGTATCTATGCTGTGGCCGTGCTCTTGACTTTCTACTGTGGTATAAGGAGGCTGCAGGATGACACAGTGTTAAATTGGTGTTTGTGCTAGTGTTAGCAAGCTCTATTAACAGTTGTTGGGCTGGCTAAGTTCACCTTGCTGCTTGTTACCTACTTGCTACAGGCACAAGCCAGGTGCAGCTAATTATCGTTAACATTAGCCGTCTCCCTCTACTGTTTGGAGCGAGCTACAGTCTGGGAAGGTAATGGTGAAACTCCAGTGAGCCTGTATACACAAGATGTTACAGAGCATTATTGCCAACAAAATCTGCTATACAACTTTGTCTAACCAGCTTGAAGGACCCACTTCCTTACCCCTACAAAGAAGTTTGAGAGGTTAGTAACTGCTAACATTTCAACAACACTAAAACGTTGAACAATGTTGAACTGTTATGTTGACAGCTGTGTGTGTTGTCTTCTTTGTAATACTATTATAACGAGAACGGTCTAGACCTGCTCCATATGAAAAGTGCCCTGAGATTATGGCGCTATATAAATAAAATTGAATTGAATTCTGCTGTTGGGCTGACAGCCATTTCAAACAGTGTTGCCAACTCTCACGCTCCTGGCGTGTGACACGCTTTCACGTTCAGTCTCACGCTGTCCAAACAATTCTCACCGCGACAGCAACAGAGACGAGCTGGCGAACGTACGTTGGTTACGTACTGTAACCCCCAGTGAGTAGTGGTGAGCGATATGTCGCGTGTTGATTGCACAGCCATGGTGTCAAAATCTCAGTCCAGCCAGGTACCCAGATTTGGCAACCCTGCATTTCTAATTCGCTAAGCAAACTCGAAGCTAGGTAACGTTACCATGTCCCGTCATGGCCTCGGCATATCAAAAACTGACCACACCTGATGTTAATTCAATAAAAAAAATGTGCCTCTCACATTTGTGCTATCGAGTATTGATACTTTTCAAAGTATTGTAACTTCAGCATGGTAATTTCCAGTGACTAGTGAGCTTGACCGAGTGGTTAACCTTCATTAAAAATATATGGTCTTTCATGCTTTTCTGTTATTGGTGAAATTGAGTGCTTTCAGAAGTTGTGTTGCAAAGGGCCTTCAGAAGATGTTTAATAAACAACTTTTTCTACAGTTAAAAAAAGACTGTGACATCAAGACATGAATTAACCAGAAGGAAAACCTGGCATAGTCTCAACATTGGCATGTTGGCAATGTCCATTATTGTCTGTCAGGTTTTATTTGAGTGTTTGCAATTTGTAATTAACCCTTATCAATTAAATTGGGACTTAATGATTGTAATCATGCTCGCCATTTAGTTGGTCATTAAAGTAATTAAGGCTTCAGTAATGAATGGACAGTTCAGGACAACCTAAGCAGTGGCGTCTTGAATATGAGACCGTGGACATGGGAGAGCTTAGTGTAGGCAAATGAGAAATTGTAGACATACAGTTGTTTCAGAGTGTGTTTGGGTAATATACATTTACTGTTTGTTAGTTTAATCATATGGATTTTTTTAATATTGGGAGGCCATAACATTTTGTTGCCTAGAATAACACTAGCCAGTTTTTCTTTGAATAATGCTTGAAATACTTTAATGACATGCTAAAACTTTGCTTTATAATGTAGATAGTGATGGACATCAATTTCACAAAATAATTAGTGTTTTACCACACGAGATATTGTGATTCACTGTATATTTTTAAGGAACAATCTTTAGTTTTTATGATTTTTGTCCACATCACTCAGCTGTGCTGTACATATTGGCCTACAGCCCAAATTTGAAAAAATAAGGACATTTTTGTGTCGGAATCAAGTGTACTGCTAAGTAATGGTGTTGTTAACCTTCATGCTTTTGACAGTTTTGACAGTATTACATTGTGAATCATATTTAATGGCTCATTGTGCCACTGCTGTTGGAAGCTGTGGCATTTGAACTTTTTGACACTCTGATGCCTGAGCCCATCCCTTCCCTAAAGCTTTTAGGTCATGTTAGCATGTGGTTAGTACAGCTTGTCAGTTTGTCACACACTTCAGGCTGTGTTGCCTATTTCCTGTTTGGTTAATCTTAACAAGTACTCGCGTAGTACCTACTTTTTCTGTGCTGCTTTGTATTTTTTTTCCCCACTTTTACATTATACAGTATATCATTGAGTGACGATAACCATAATTGTGTTAAGAGATGTGTGAGAAACGGCAGGAAACAGACCATATGTGAGTGTTTTAATGGCATTCAGGAAGTTGGAGAGAGGAAGGGGTGAAGAATGCTTTAGTCACACAGTAGAAGAAACCGACAGACCCACTGCTGTAACGTCACCCTCTGCGATGAGCCCCATTCATGTACATCAATGGATTAGATCGAAGACTTAAGAATGGGACATTTATTTGGCTGCCTCAGTTACATATACAAAAGCCTGCATAAGATTCAGGTTTTCTCTATGTAACAATACATGAATCAACTTTGAATTTGTTCATAGTTGCATACAGTGATTTGATGATTTATGAGTGGTAGGTTTTTTTTTTGACTGTGCAACTGTAGTGTGATGTAGGCAATGCAGGATGAGGTTTCCCAGCTCTTTTACTGCATATTTACTTTATATTTCTATAATATTGGAGGACTTTGACAGGGGAGCTTTCCCGCTTGCTAAATTTGCAGAGAAGAGGTGTTTGTCATTGCCACTGATGTGCTTTCATTTACTAATCATCAGTGTAAGTTAGAAATCAGATTTTGGCGAATATTTATTTATTTATTTTTTTTACCGCTGTATTCACATGTTTTTAATCAGTGACAGTTGCAAATATAACAAAGAATGTTACATTTGCTGTGATATACAGTGCAATAACATGCTGTGTCACAGAAGAATGTGCTTAGATGCAAGTCTTCCTAACAGTAGAGAGATTAAAGCAAGCGAATAGTGTATTTGAATTGGAGAATTTAATCATTACATTTTAAAAATTGATTTGTTAAATAAACCTGTTCATGTAATGTGGGACACTGTGAAAGGAGGTCAATGCAGAAGGACAACTAACTTGCTGACTTGATGCACTGCTTGATACATGTCTAATGAAAAAGGCTTGACACAGGGATATCATGAGCCATCTTTTATTTATTTTTTATCTTAAAAGGCTCACAATTTGGTAGTGGTTATGTAGAATATCAGAGGTATGTAGCAGGCATAATCACTACAGTGATGAATACAACCGCACTTTTTTCAGGCACTGGAATTTGACTATTTTTAAAACATTTATCTGGCTAGCACTCTAGTTATATATCATTAGCCAGCAGCTTACAGATAACCACAAGGTCATGAGTTCACATTACACTGTGCATAGTGCACACTAAAAACTGGATTTTAATTTGTAGCTAAAATAAGTCAGAATAATAATTGTAACATCATAAAGTTGCAGCAGTTCTAATAGTCTTTACTGGATTTGTTATAATAAGAGTCTGTATAATACAAGAGAGATTTCTCTGTGATGTCAAGAACAATTTAAGAAGATCTCTATACACTGACAGTTCCAACCTTTCTTACTAACCCCAATGTTTGTAATGGCTGCATATCATGCCAACCCTCAAACATACAGTACTAGAAATTTTCTTTCAACAGAGACGGATAACCTGAGGGCAGTGCTGTGCTAGTCTGCAGTCACATGGTCAGGCCATCCATTGTGGAGCCATTCAAGTGTTACAGTAGAGCTCTACTGGCTTTTGTGTGCTTCCCCTTTTCAATGGTTGCTGTTTTAGGAAACTGTAAACAGTACCAGCTCTCTCTTGAAATAATAAGGCTACCACAGACTCATACCCTTTTTAAAGGCACTTCAGCTCTTGTAGAAATCTAGTGCATTCTTTGTTTTTTGTTTGTTCCCTTTTTTTTCAAATTAATTACATGTTCTGAAATGTCTTTGCAACTTATTGGAATGAAACAAGTGAAAGGTTGTCACCGTCAAGACTTAATTTATTTGTTTAGGAGAATAACATGACTTTCTGTGCTTGATTAAATTGTTCCTAATCCAGTTTGTTGAGAGGACAGGTGTGCCATTATGTTGTATATGTGTGACAGATTTTTCTGTGCTGGGATAAGAGGCTGTGTGTCCTGTTGTTTGTGTGTTAGCTTGCCTCATGTGTATGCTTGTGGAACTGCATACAGTCACAACACCATGTACCCTGTGTACAGTTTTACTCCCATTTGTGTTGCCTAACTCACAGACATGGATGTGGATATCTCTGTTTTAACTGCAGGTAAAAGTGGCCCAACTCATATGTGACTCTGTTTTTTTTTTAAATGCCAGTTTGATCTGACATTACCAATAGACCACTTCTATGTGCCTTCATAAGTTACATATCTGATCTGTGGCAATGAAACCTTTCTGTGTAATTATTTTGAATGTTGCTACCATGCAAACAGAAACCAATTTATATAAATACATTTTCTGTTTAAGAGTGGGGTAATACATGTTTTTTGGTTTGTTAATTGACAATAATTAAAATTATTAATAGTCAACCATTTATTAACAATGTACATCCCTAGCATGCAGTTTTGTTGTCAGCTGAGCGGGGCCCTGTACCAAGAAACAGTGTACTGAATTATCTCGATTGACTGAGTAAAACTTGCAACACTTTCAAATTCAAAAAATGACTTTTCTAAAAAGACCTGTTGTGGATTGTACTCTGCAGAGTTATTCAGGCAACTCGGTATATCTCCTCCTTGGAACAGGCCCTAGAGCTGTGGAGATGAAAACATCAACTAAAATTTGAATAAAGATGAGACTCAAGGCTGTAGTGCAAATTAAACCAGATGTTTATTGTCATTTAACATTCAGGAAGAATTATTTGCATAGTGTGAGAGAAAACACCGGGAGAGGGCATTTGCATTTCTATCTGGCTGCTGAAGTCAGTTTTAATAGTGAATATATTCGTAATGGATAAATGCTCTCCAGATATTGTTTGGATATATATCAGATGAAATGCCAGGTGTAAATAGGGTCTTAGTGTGTCTTTGATAGATTTTATCAAGAAGGATAAATGTTACTTTCTTTCTTGCTTTCATAAATATGTTGTAGCAGCGTAGGCTGTACTGTGCACCACCTTTCTCACTTTACAAAGACAGCCATTGAGAAGACTTTGTAACAAGATTAATTTAGAAATTGATTTGTTTAGAGTATGTCTAATTCGGTTACTCACTTGGTATTTGGTGCTGTCTGATGCTACTTCCCCAAAATTGAGCATGATATTGGCAATGCTGTACATCCTATCTGATTACACAAAGACAAATTATGTAATTTCGATGTTTATGGCTATGACTAGCAAACATTAGTCTCTAATGTAATTACAAGAAAGTAGTGTCTGGCATGGGCTAAAGGGGTGTCAGCTGCAAGTCATGTCTTGCACAGTAGTAGGAGTTTGTTCTTCAGTGTAAAAACAGCTTTTTGATTAAATTTCCTTTTTAACATAAAACATACAGTGTATTTAGATAAAGGTTTAATTATTAATGTCTGTGTTGTCCAATCTGTGATCTGATATAGGCATTTGGCTGTGACTCAGGAGGTAGAGCGGGTTGTCCACTGTTCACAGGGTTGGTGGCTCGATGGTTCGATCCTCAGCTCCTCCTGTCCACATGTTGAAGTGTCTTTGGGCCAGACACCTCAAATTGCTCCTGATGGTCAGGCCATGGTAGCTTGCTGCCATCACTGTGTGAGTGAATGAGAGGCAAATTGTTAAGCACTTTAGATGAAAGCGCTATATAAATGCAGCCATTTATAATTTGTCAGGGTTCTGGACAGGGCTCCACACCTTTTTCTAGTAAGAGCTCTGGTGCACCCTATTGAAATGTTTAGGAGCAACAGCCCAACTTTAGAGGCCCTTTTTATATAATTTTCTTTTTCCATTTTAAATTTGTTTCTGATCTGTAATAGGTACATACATGTATCAGCTATCCCTCCTACGGACTGTGCACATGCACGTTGTCATCATATTTGCTTGTTCTAATTCTTTCCCCTCAAATGTATTCAAGTCATGCTGTGAGTTTTAGGAATGACAATTTTTCCTTTGCATTATGGTAAGCTGTTTTTTAAATTTATCATCACTTTGTTTCTTCTTTTTCTGCTGACTGGTAGATGTCTGGCTCGAAAGCTTTAGGAGTTTAAGGTGTGGTGCGATCAGTGCATGTGTCTCTGAATCTTTTATGCTTTATACTTTTACTGTGCTTTAGGGGTCTTTCATGTTTACAAGCTGTGGCGAATTGGCAAACCAAGTTTTCCATGCAACTGTTTGAACAAACACAGTAATCACAGTAGTGTTGTGTGCTTTATCTCCATGTAATGTACTCCTTCACTTTTAAGTATTGTCACAATAGGCAAATTCTGTTTAATTGCATATAATCAACATGAACTACTGAAGTAAATAATGCATTAGAAATGAACAGAGATCCACACTGCAACGTGGTATTGTCAGAATGACAATCTGCATTACCCAGCCCACTGGGTAATGCAGATATAGGGGTTTCTGATTGTTTTGTTTTATTTTATTTAGGTTGTCACTCCTGAGTGAGACTGCAAAGTTCCTGTGTAATCAGTTTCATGTTCACATTGCACAGTATGCATCAACACTACTTAATTACTCTCTAAGTATAAATCAAGATCAGTAACTCCTATGTAAAAAGCAGTGCGTTTTAATTAACAGCCTATATATTTTAAATATCAACATTGTGATACTGCCAAGTCGCATGCTTGTCCATACTTGGCTATATTAGCAAATTGATACTATAATTTCCTTTTGAGGGAAGACATCTTGGCTTTTAATTTTGTTGTTGTTGGGTGTGAAGTTGAAGTGCAGGAAGCAGGTTTTATACTGCTTCTGTGTCTAACAGCTCTCTCATGTCAGTCACTATTGCTTCTGATGAGTTAAGTAAGTACATTGCTTGATGGTTCTGAGCAGTGTCTGTAAGATGTCTTCAATGCAGCTTCAGTCCTCTTGGCCTGAATTGTTAATGTTTGCAGCAATGAGATGTGCTTTACTCCACTGAATACAACAGTGAGAAATTAAATGTGTGGAATTGGTATTAGGTAGTACCTTGATAATTACTTTCTGAATAAGCAACAAACAGCTTTCGAGTTTATGAAATAAATGCCTACAGATTTTCCACTATGAAAACCCAACTTGACTGCTGAGCTACTAAAGTGTATTTACCAGTGTACAAGGCTAATTAAAAATTTGCACAATTTTCCTAAATTTCTCGCAGCCCTTCTATCAGCATTGGGAAGTTGTTTATTTTCTCCAGGAATCGAGCGTTTCTTTGCCACACTGAAAGCAGTTGTGAGCTCTGCTAACACTATCTAGCCTGTAACTGAAACGAGCAGTTGATTAAACAGGGACACAAGGTAGTTTCATGAAGTTGCCAAGAACTGTCGGCAGCACATTGCATTACAGTTCTCACTGACAATCATGGCTGGCTCCCAGTAATCCTTTTTTTATTATTAGAACTCATTAAAGTACAACCCAATTTACTTCTAAACTCGTTTTACAGAGGCATTGTGGCTACTGATTTTAGTGATAGTTCCAGTGAGTGAGTTAAAATGACATCATACAGATGGTCTAGTTAAATTGGTTGGGAATAACGGGCGTTGCTATTAAAAAGCTGTACAATGGTAGCCATTTTGAAACAAAGTTGGTCCTTTGTCCATCTTGGATGAAAATGTATTTAATGTGCCACCTGGTGGAATTTTGTAATAAAACTAAGAGCAATGGAAGGATATGTCTCTACATGAGTTCATGTAATATTAACATTAATTGTAGTTTGTAATATTACTTTTAAAAGTTATTGTGTGAAATATGCATACTGGTATGGTTTTGTGTCCCCAAATTGACTCAAGTTGTGGGATATTGCTTTGTGTTTTCATTTTTAAGGATCTGCATGGAGTCATAATCATATTTGATTAAGAAGGGACCCAGAGCTAATTTGATTAGGTTATTTAGAGGAATATGTGTTTGGTAATAAACATTTATTATGATGAAAAAGTTTACTTTAATAAGCGGGAGAAGCCCAGAGGACATGCAAGCTTAATTGTTAGATGTTAAATTGTGTTGTTGCGATGTTGCCAAGATAATGGGCAAGGAAAGGCCCTCAAGTCAAGGCAATTAACCAAACAGTGGTTTGATTGTTGTTAAATTGATTAGAAAATGTTTAAGTACTCCATTTGAAAATTAGCTATTGTTTCACGCAGTTTTAGTCTGCAAGAGAATGCTGGGCTTAATGATACATACGCTCTGAGTTAGAAATGGGAAAAGTTGTTGCTCAGGTCAAATTCTTAGCTTAACAGATGTTGTGACAACTTGTGTAGCTATATTAAAGGCCAACAATGGTGGTGAAACAAATACCTGGACACCCTAGGCAGAACCCTCTTTGCATAATGTCGGATGAATATGACATGTTTGTTATCTTGACTTGAAATAACAGCTTGGACAACCCATGAAGCCTGCACATAGAGACTGAAGCTTTTTTTTTTTTTCTGTGGTTCATAGCTTTATCTCCCAACTGTTGATCAGTTGTTGCAGACAAAACTAGTGATAGATATGGCAGTTTGAGTGTCTGCTCAGTGTTGCCCACAGCGACAGCTGATGAAGACGCACAGAGGGAGGTGCAGGTTAGAGCCAGTCTGTTTGCTCGCCCCAGCACCAGTAGTTTCCTGATTAGACTAGTGGAGAAATCTGCGGCTGGAGGCAGGCTTTATGGCCATCACCACCCCACATCGCCCTACTCATTAGTACTTCACAGCCTAGTGCCACAGCATATGGCAGTGTTGCTACTGCTTCCCATTTGAGGTGTGTTTCAAATTGCTGTCCCTTGCCGAGCCACAAGCCTTTGGCAGTCACCTGTCTTATTGTGTCTGACATGAAGATGAACATCTGTAGTAAAGAGAATAAAGAGTAGTTGTGGTTTTAATGCTGTTATATGAGCTATTTGTAACACTTTGTGAGGATGCTAAGATTGATTTGCAAGCAAACAGAGATAATTGAAAACTTGGGAATTTCTTTGACTGGAGTACAGTAAGTGAATGATGTGGTTGGACCATTGTCACTACAAGAGATGCTCTTTAGAACACGAGATAAAAGAACCTTTTGGTGTTTAACTGCCAGGTTGTCACATATTGCCTTGTAAAAGTGTATTATTTTTGGGATACACAAAACTTTAACCAAGCAGCACTAACTTGCATGTTTTTAGTGGATGTTGTGAACAAGTGCTCATTATGTCTGTAGCTGTGGGATTATAGGTCTCATTTTACTTATTTGTTTGGTATTTGTCTTAAAGTGTGTGTGCTTGGGATGTTCACTCTAGAACATACACTTACGTTTACATACATTAAAACCCTATTATTTGGGATCATCAAGTATTTTCACATCCTACAAATGTACAGTATCCAGCATATGCTCATCCTCATTAGAAAAAAAAAACTGACAGTGAGAATGGGCCAATGCTAGCTGTGGTTCTAAGAGACACACACACACACACACACACACACACACACACACACACACACACACAAAATATATATATATACACACACACACACACACACACACAGTGTATACTGTATATGATGTAACCAGTGCATAGTATGTAACCAGATGGGTTACATACTATGCACTTTGCAGTGTTGTCATTTTCTGTTGGATCTTGTATTTCACACTGTGCCCTCCCTTCAACAGAACATACACATTAAAACATTGGCTGATGATATGGTAAGGTGCTCGGTTTAATTTTGGTGTGAGTAGTTTTGTTTTGCATCATCATGTTTTGTCATAGCTGCATGGGACATTTAACTAAAATATGTGGATGGATCAAACCTGAAAAACTGAAGCTACAGAGCAACAGTTTTTTGTTTCTGTATAGTAACACAAAGGCTAAGCTTAAACTTGTCTCCATAATGCTGTGTAAATAAAAGATGATTTTTGATGGTGCTATTATTTAGCACCATGAACATCCTAAATTTTTCATAATGAACAAAATTTAGCCCATAGCATCTAGACTTTTGTAAGCAGCTCATAGATGATTTAGTGTGCAATTATCAGTAGCACTTGCGATTAGATGTTTCTGCCTGGGGCTTTTTTAATACCCTTAGTTAACAAATAGCCTAACTCTGACACTTAAAAGTTCATGCAGTATTGCTTTAATTCAAGATGTACAATGCAATGTCAGCATGTAACTGCAGCTATCTGGAATGATCTGTTTTTGTCTTAGCACACTGTATATTTGATCCATCCACTAATATTTCAGCAAACCGATAGTAACATCATGTTTGTCTTTCCATTTCATTTATATATGTTCATTCATCCAGCATGTCCTCTCCGTTCCATTTTACTAAATATGACTAACATTGACTGGTTGCATGCGGTTCATGTATTTTTTTTCTGCTTTCACACTAAACTTTACCAAACTGCATTCATCAGAATATCATCAACTGATGAATATAACGAGGAAACTCAACTGAACCTCACAGATGTTATCGCAGCTTAAATTGTTATTGTATGCTAAAACTATTCAAGAATGTGAGTACAAACCAAGCAATCCTATGGGTATGATGGTAAGTGCTGACAAGTATAGTATATGATGTCAAATACAGGTGTTTTTGCTACTAATATGGTGCAATCTGAATTTGTTTTGAATATTAAACAAGTAAAAATGTGTTTTAAAAAAATCAAAATACCTTATTGTTTTTAGTCTCACACATTCTAGAGATGACAATGTTAGGCTAGTCCGTTTGTTGTCCAACACTATTGGATGGATTGCCATGTCGGTGTCGCTGACATGGGATTTGATGAGCAAATTCATTCTCTTCACAGGAAGTACCCTTTTTTTTAATTTAATTTAATTTTTTTAACATTGGTGACCATAAAATATAATGCCTGAAAATATCCCAAAATCTCAATAGTGGCTTACCATAGTGACCGTTCCTCTACCACCACCTTCTGGCCAAATACTAACGAAGGAAACCTTCATGCTCAGTGAAACCTTTTCATTTAGATAACAATGTGGTCTAAACGCTCATGCCACCGTCACTCCACTAGTGGCAAGGAGTAGCAACATTTGTTTCTCAATTTTTCATTGTTCTAAAAATGTTGTTTTCTGGTGTGTAATGAGCATTACAGCCTCATGGTCCCATCTGTGTGACCATAGACTTCTTGTTTATACGTCTCGTTTTTATAAAGTATCTACACATAGCTTAATACACTGTCATCTAGTGGTTGGTCCTTACTGTCCCCACCTGGTGCAGTACAGCACCTCACAATGCAATATTGTGTAAAGCCACATCAGAGTAGGGTGTGATCAGGTGTGGTCAGTTGTACATGTTGGGTGTGGTCAGATAGGCAGCGGACTTGAACCTTTCAACCAACAGAGATTAGTGCAGCAAAGCTTTTCATCCATACAAAATTTGGTCTGGAATTACTTTCCTCACCTTCATATGATCCTGTTTTACTGTAAACTGTGGTGAACAGTGTCCTCTGAAAGTAGGAAACAACACCTCTTTCATGTGTGTGGACATGGAAATCAGGTTACAGATATCTTCTCCTTTTAGAAAATCAGATTTTCTTTCAATGTAAATCAGCAATAACCAAAAACAATGAGCCTTATACTTGACCTACTCTAAACAGGATTGTTAGCAGTGCAATATTTTAATATCTAATATATGTAACTCTGTTTTTTTTCAGCGTGATCGTATTACCAGTTTCAGAAAAACGGGGACGAAGAAGGAAAAGCCCCTTATACAGCACCCGACAGATCCCCTCTCCACCCAGGCTGAACTGCCTGTTCCTCAGCCCCTTTTTGACGACCGCTCCATGAACCTCTCGGAAAAGGAGATCATTGACCTCTTTGAGAAGATGATGGTGAGCTTTGTATTTCTCTTGTAGTGTTTCTTCATCTGTAGCACAACAGTTTTATTATAGCTGCCACAGAATAATAAATAATGAGCATTCTATTTTGAAATCTTAAATTGATTCATAAATCAATGCAAAGAGGTGCACAAGTAGAGAAACAACGTTGTTGGTGAAGAGGAGTTTGACAAGGCAGAAAGTAAAGTTTGAAAGGCATTTTTATATCAATATATTACTACCCACAGATCTCCATGTGTCCTTGTTTTACTGCTTTAGTGAACAAAGCTTTGCCAGGCATATAAAAAAGCTTTTCAAAGCTCTTCTAGTTTTCTGCAACATCTTGAAATTGTCTCTCTTTACTATATAATCTGTCCTGATAAAATTCTTCTGTCAAGATATCATGGATTACAGCTCATCGGCATACTCTTAAATAATCCAAGACCCAGTAATACTAGTGGGCATGTAAACATCTGCATCTGCAAACGAAGCTGCAGTAGTTGTGATTGTAGTCACACACACGCAGACCTGTGGTCGGATACAGGGCTGACTTAAGGTCCAAAATGTGTAAAATAAATTCACAAATTAGTGATGCAAAGTTCCATTTTTGAAACGAGATGATGCCGTTTTACATAAATACTGTGTCTAGTATCCATTCAATTTATCCTAAATAGACTTGAGATATGTACGGTATTTATAATAAAGATAAATGCATTTTGCATTCAGGTGTCAGGCTTTTGTGAAGCACGGCTTCACCTACGTGTTCCTTAGGCCACTGCCAGAAGAACACCAAACTTTGAAATTCACTTTGCACTCATCTGTGGGGTCAAAGCTCTGTCACACTTGTGATTTTCTCCATTGAAATGCATTTTTGGCCTTATGTACTGCAGGATTGAAATCTAACAAAAAGCTTTCAGCCCATCTCTTTGAAGTGGGGAGCTGAATTACTCTGGCTTCATTGCATAGGTTGTGTGTACTATTGTGGAAAATGTCTGAGTGTGTGTGTGTGTGTGTGTGTATGTGTGGTATGGTGCCTGCCTTTCCTTTTCTCTCATACAATGGTCTTTATTGCCAGGGCCAGAGAAATGCGACCAGTTCTCCTGGTTTTCATCAGGCTACTGCTCAGTGTTTTCTTGCCTGGGTGCTCATCCCTGTCACTGAGTTCACCTCTCAATTACTATGTTTGTGCTCACAGCGGTGTGACATTAAACCCAGGCTTCAATTTGCTCAGTGATAAACGACAAAGAAGGCATATTTGCTGCTCTGACATTCGACAGGCCTTGACACTTCGGGTTGGGAAGTGTAATTACAGTAATGAAATCAAAAAGAAAAGGGTTATTTACTTATGTACTGTTGAAGCCACCACTATTTGCTCTCATAGACTGTAAACTTTTCTGCTTTGATGTAGCAAACACAGAAATGACAGTGGTGAGTAGTTTGTTTTGATGCTAGTAGCTTCTCTTCAGCATCTATGTGTCTTTGTCGTCTCTCTCTCTTTTTATGTCATGCACACATACATTTTAGTTGCTGTCTTTGTCTTTACACCCATTCAGTTATTGATTGTTTTTATGGCGCTACATGCTACAGCCTTAGATGTCTAGCCTGCTTCAAATGAAGGGATGACCCATGCCATATTATGGAGACCACCTACTGTGCATTAATGACTAGGAAAAAGTGAAAATATTTTTTTTTTTTCTCTGGAAAGTGGTTTACACGTTGCGCTGTGTATCTCAAAGCCTAAATAGCACATTGCCTATTACTGAAAGGTCATCAAAGGTATCTGGGAAAATGTAGGAAAAAACTGTCAGTGGGGAGGAAAACCAAATGAACTCTTTGTAGAATTTTTGAAGCAAACCATTGAAAGCAGAAGTATATTCATAAAACTGCAGGGAAAGTTGAAATGCATGAAAAAACATTTACTTTCAGCACTGCCTTTAGAAGGGTGTACTGTATGTCTTTACTGTGTATCCTGTCGTTGGATTTCTCAAGATGTGCACAGCTGGAATTCAGAGCCCCTCATCAAAATGCATACCAGTAAATCCACTGATGAAACGTCCGGTATTTGCATCGCACTAAGTAGGCAGCTGTGTTGCAGTTTCAGACTCCAATCCAAGCAGTTCAATTTAGGAACACAGTAGCACACAAAATAACATGTGAACTAATTTCATCAGCATTCAGTAAACTGTGAAACCTTTACACTTCACTTCAGTGTAACGCAAACCCCTTTCATCATCAGTTCAGCTCTTTATTGTCTGTAAAAGGACCATTTAAGGAAAGCAGAGGTCAGATTACATGACCTTGTCCTCTCCATCCAGACAAAAATCTCCCTGATGGTGTGACTTTGTGTCAATAGTTGCTGCATATTGGCACTTTAAGTAATCTGTGCTGATTTGGCAATTAACCGTCATGGCATTATTACCCAAATTGCGCTTTTACTTGTCTGTCAGCATGAAAACCTCCAAGAGCATGACATCCTTACTGAGGATTGATTGAATTGTCTTGATTCCAGTGCCAATTTGTCTGTTATCATTCCTCAGAGAGTGTCTTCTCATTGTCAAGAGTAGTGTATGGCTGACATAGAGGACCAGTAAAAGAAGGATGTCACATTGCAGTGCTGCTGTTGCTAGTTTTTGAGGTTTTATGTGCCTCTCTATGCGCCATTGTCAGGATGAACACTCCTAGTAATAAGCTCCTATGTGATCCCTCAGCAGTTACACTCACATTAAAAACAGCCCACAGGAGAGTTACTGTGTGTGCCATTGCAGTCACCGATCAGACTTGAGGGTAGTGGACAAAATAATCGATTTGTCACAGTTTAATCAAAACATTTTTCTCCGTCTTCTGCTCTTCTTAGATCCACTTTTCCCCATAGCTTGGACTCTTCATATCCATTTCAACCTCAGACATATTTGATGGTAGCCATTAATTGCTCTTTCCTGTGATTTGAAGCATGTGGCACTTTGGATTAGGCTGTGTTTGCAGCCACATCGTGCCGGAGGATTTGGGAATTTTTGCTCATCTCCTTTATATACAGGGTAGTCCCTAGGTAAAAAGACAGTGACTTACTGTATATTTTGTTGTTTTGGCTCTGTACTCGAGCGCATTAGGTTTGAAATGAAACGATGACTAAGAACTTATAGTTTTAATTTGAGGATGCTTACTTCTACATTAGATAAACCATGTAGGAATTGTAGCTTTTTAAACATGTATAAATTGGCTTAAATTAAGTAAACGTGTTAGATATTTGTTTGCAAATCCTTAGCAATGACTTCCTGAAATCTATGAACCACAGACTTCAGCATATGCTTGGTATCTTCACTTGTGATGTGCTGCCTGGCCTGTAATGCAGTCATCTTCACTTATTGCTTGTTTTGGGGGCTGGTCTTTAGTGAGTGAAACACCTGCTCAGTTGGATGAAGGTGGCTGACTTGGCCAGTCAAGAACATTACACTGTTTGCCTTCTATTAAGTCCTTGCTTTCTTTGGCTGTATTTTGGACCAATGTTCTGCTGCACTGTGCCAAAACTCAGGGGGATATATATATGAAAAGGGCTACGAGTCTGACTGCGAGTCTGCTCAACCACCAGGGATGTGAACACCAGCTCATTAACCTCAGCCATTGTTTCATTGCAAAACCAATGTGCTGGAGTACAGAGTCAAAAGAACTGAAAATGTGTCACTGTCCTACTACTCCTGTACAGTATATACATATGCACTATAGTGGTATGCTGGGATGGACAGTGTACCTAAAACTCTTGTCTATGATGCTTGATTTGCAAAGTGTTGCAGAATGAAGAGAATTATTTTTGCCATAAGCAAGGCAAGTGGTGACTGATTTAGTATTAGAAAACTCTGAGAAGAGCTTGCCAGAACAACATGAGATAACAACATCTAGAACGTATTTCTCCACTGTCATTGATACAAGCTCAGATCTCATCATTTTAGTTACTCCAGCAGCATAGTCGAAGATATCCTGGGACTCTTTTCATGTAGCCTGTGAGGGTATAATTAATAAAAGAGCATTAATCATTTTGGAGACTAAACATGGAGGGCTCATTCCTCCAGTTTGCCCCCTGACAAGCATCCCGCAGGTCCACTATTCCTACCCCTCCTACAACACACTCACCCCGCCACATTTTGCCTCGTTTATTGAATGCCAATTAAGCAGATAAATTAGCAGGGTTCAAAGATTAATTAAAAAACCCGCTGGTTTCCTTGGGTGAAAAAACCTGCCAATTGTAAAACTTTCAGCCACATTTTTTTTCCTCCCTGTTCCATAAAAAACATGTTAATGTTTTTTAGCTCAGAGTATCTGCTGGAGGAAATGTAGTTGGCGGAATTTAGGTCATGGTGCCCCTAGATGGGATTCCTGACCATGCTTCACTGACGAATGAAGTAAAACAGTTTGAATTGGATTACTTTTGGTAAGGTATTCCAACCATTGTATTACAGTGTTCTTATTTATAAGTGACACACTTAATTTATTAGGTGAATTTTACATTAAATCGAATGGAGGGGAATCGCTGCCAAATTAGATCAACCAAACTTAAGGACACATGATTTTCTGCACTCCCCAGCAGAGGGCAGCATGACTCCACAACTTTATGTTCACCATCCTAAAACCCTGAGGAGGTTTTTTCTCTCTGTTCATTCTAGCCTCTCTTTGTGAGAGAGTGCTTCTGATAAACATCCCCCTCCATTCTAATCATCATGTCATTCCCTAGCTTTTAGTGCTCTGTCCGGCCTTCGCTCCATCCCCTGATGTCTCTCACATGAAAGACCTCTTTTGTGTTGCAGAATTAAAGTAGCACGAAGATAATACTCCCAATAACACGCAGATACTGCCTGTCCAGCCTATCTGATGTGATTGCATGGCCTCAATAGAAGTAGTGTTGTTTGATTTTGCTCTCTTGTTCTGAGTTGGGGTGTACAGTTTATATTGCTGTAGCCTTGCTACTTTTGTTTCAAGGACTAATTATTACTGTCATTATTTCCTGTTGCCGTACCTCGTGCCTTTGACAAAAAAACATAGATGGAAAGAAAGTTATTCATCTGTAGAAGGACAGGATCTGATGTAAAAAAGGGTTATAGCAGAATTTGTTGGTAGAATTGTTGGTAGGTTGGTTTCTTCTAACTAACTATTGTACTGTAAATAACGTGGTTCAAAGTTTGGTTTTGAAATGCAGTTATTTTGCAATCATCTATTGGGTTTAAGTGTACAACTTCTGTTTGGTCACCAGCATAGAATATATGCCAAGTGTTGTAGATTTGAGATTGTCTATTGTTTCACACCGTTCCCTTTTTTATTCTCTCAGACTCGGCCCAATGTATGTTGTGTAATAAAGCATAAATGCTATAACTCAGAGAATAATCTGAATATACCTTTCAAGTTTTTGTACAATTTTTAAACTTTCTTCATAAATCTGTTGTGCTAAATTTGAGCAGTACCCAGTCTCTACCATTACGTAAAATTTCTCCTCACTGTCTGTGTGTATCTAGGAGGACATGAACCTGAACGAGGAACGCAAAGCCCCTCTGCGTGGAAAGGACTTAAGCACCAAACGCGAGATGGTGGTCCAGTACATCTCGGCCACTGCCAAATCTGTAAGTGAGAGAGTAAATCTAAGTGCTCTGTCTTTATAGACTGTGTACTGTATAATTGTGGATGAACCGAAGTGTCATGACACTCCACATGACTGTAGAATGAGTTTAACCTGATCCTCTGTCTTACAGCTTGCTTTGTCATCCGCTCTTGCACACTCTGACTTCTGTCGTTGTCTCTCTCTCCACTCTTCATGCTTGAGTCCCACATCTTTGCCTTTTTGATTTATTTTCTTCATTGTTTTTCCCATTATGCCACAATCTGCTGTTGTAGGCTATCAGATATAAATTGTAGTCACTCACTCAATGCTTGGTGGATGGTCAGTGCCTGTTCAGTCATGTGCTTGCATGCAAATTGTTGGTTGTCCAGTTGTGTACTTGCATGGGAGATTTTTTTTTTTTTTTGTCCAGTGGTGGCGGTGCCTTGCCTCATCATTTGGTTATCAAGTATAAAAGTAAAGTTCAGTCAACCTCTTGGTTCAACAGCAGTATTACAGTAAAAAACACAACCACCAAATACAAAGGTGAGGAAAAACAAGCATTTTTGGTTCAACATGAGCCTATGATAAGTCTATATAATGTATTATGCTACATTATAGGCAGCTGCATCATACACTTTATTTGTTCTGAGTGCTTATCAAACTGTTAAACGGTTTCGATTATTAATAATAGGTTTAGTAAAATGTTGCCCATTCTTGTAGAGTAATCTAGAACTTGATCATCACTCTAATCCAAAAACAGCAGTGAAAAATAAAGCTGGTGATGAAATGATGGTAATCCATGAATGTATGATGAATTCTCATATATCCTCTTTTGAAGTTATGGCCAACCTTGTGAGGTGAAATTCACATCAGCCCTGATGTGAGTGATTTCTGCCCCCATTGCTTCCCAAACCTGGTAGCTCTCTCTTGACATCATCATTTATTACCTTCCTCATTGTTATGGTAATTAACTGGCATTATTGATAATGATGATTATCCGAGATGATTGAATTCCTCACAGGGCCCATTATGCTTTGTGAGCACTGATATTTTATTCAAATGAATAACGTAATCTGTGTAGTCAAAGGACAGAGGACAAAATGTAATGTCTGTCAGCACTCAGCTATCACATTTAATAGGACTGAAGAAGGGGGAATGGTTGAATGTTAGTGATGATGTATCTGCACACAGATTCATGCAAGTGTGCATACTTGGAACACCTTTACATGAACAGACTCTGTCAAATACTGATAATACATGAGAGACCAAGAAGACAACTTCTCTTGAACTTAATAGTTGAGGACACATTTGTGTAGGATTCTGATAATAATGTGACACTGCTACCAAATCTGCTTTGCAGTGAGAGACACCATACCCACAACTATTTGAGTAACTATGAGAGACACAGGGGCAGGCCATTTATTTCAGTGTCAAACTATTGTTTGCAAGTCTCAAAATATATTTTACTTAAGTATAAAATTAAACAAACAACCTACCCTAAATTGTACAAGCTAATCCAAGGCCCTAATGAACCACGTTCAGTTGCTTTTGATAAGTCTGCTCATCAGCAGATGTTTTCACTTGTCTTTTTATTAAATTACTTCAGTAACAAAACACCATACCTAATTGAATATATTTTGAAAATTGACTTCTGTCTACAACTAAATTGATATCCTGTGGTCCCCTTATCTCCTGAAAGATGGAAAGAGAGAAAATATATTTATAGTAATCTGAGTAACAATGAAGCTGGAGCGTTCCAGCCTGCAGCTTGTCAAAATGTTGCATAAACTGCCTTATAGTGATCCTGTGCTCTGTTGTATCTTGAATTGTGTGATTTGGGTTTCTTGTTAACGTGAGGGGAATCCTCATAACTACAGAAGCCACAAATCATCACACACACACACACACACACTTTACATCCAAAGTATGACATTTGTTTTAAATTTAGATACCCAAGTCAGTCTTTGGAAGGCAGGTTCTGTGATTGCTTTGCTCTGTAACTGCTATTTTTTCACCCATACTACATGTATGCATGTAAGAGCCTATACTGTATGTATTAAAACATTACACCACTAAAATGTATTTCTCTTGCAGGGTTAGGCATTATCTGGGGCTAACGTTGCTTGTGGTTGTGGATGAGCATGCGGTGTGTGTGTGTGTGTGTGTGTGTGTGTGTGTGTGTGTGTGGACTAAATGAGAATATGTTGCATTTAAAATTGAAATGAATGTAGGAGTGCATTTTGGACACGTTGGGGTGCCTGGTTTTGCTATGGTGCCTTCACTGTTAATGTGACTACATCTTTTTCTACCAAAGATGTATGCTGTGTTGTGTGATTGCAGTTTGGGGGCTTTGGAGGGGCTTCACACACATTCATCTCAATTTCCTGTTTTTGTTTTCTTTCTAGGTGGTATTATAAGGTCCCAACAGAACATTTGACAAGATAGTGATTTTTGATATTACTCTTACTCAGGAGCATCATGTTTTTAAATGTATATTTTATTGCAGCCACGGAATTACAAGCGGGACATTCATGAATGTCACCAGCTACCCCATGACCACACAATACTCCAATTTGTGTATTTAGGTTTGGGCAGCCCTCTTTCTTTCTTAACCTACAGCCAATGCAGAGTGTGCTGGCTTACAATGTTCTGGAGCTGGAAGTTTAAATCAGTAAATTTTGGTGGCACAAGAAATATCCCCAAGTGTTGTGTGGCCATTTTCTTGTCTGTCTCTGCAGACCTGCTCAATGAACAAGGGCTTTGGTGCCAAACAAAAAGCAACCTTAATTTAAAAAAAAAATAAAAATAAAAATTAAGTACTTTGAATTCAGTAGCTTTTGAGGTTTCCTTCACAATGTACAACTTTTCTGTATGTATATTCATCATTCATGCATGTTGATATTCCACATAGGCTATGTGTATAAAGCTATCTGGCTTCAAATGATAGCTAATAGAAAAAGGCTGATTATTACTTTGTTTACTTTACTTTGAGAAATGTACATTGACCCAGTTCATTTGAATATGAGCTATGTTTTCAATGGCATCCAGCTCTGCTTTTGTAGGAGTGTGTTTGAGGACGTCCTTGACCATCAGCTTTGCATGGGCAGTTGCCTTTCTCTGTAACTTCACCTAATTTCTTGTTCTTTCTTCTTTCTATAAATGCGTGCCAACATCATTAAAACTGCCAAAATTCCTTTTTCACTAATACAGTTACTTCTCAGAGATGGACTTTTTCTACTGACAATGAATATTTTCTTGTTTCATTTCAAATGTGCTGTGTCTCAGATACAGTAAGGGTGTGATGGCAGGGTCTTGTAAGGGGGATTGTTCAGTGTTATTAATGCAGTTTTATTCAAATATTGCTTTGTTTGATGTGACTACCAATGTGCCACCTTCTTCTTTTAATGGGGCCTGACATTTGCTCAGATCATCCAGGCCTTTCTCTATCATATTGTGTTCATGCAATAAGTATATATATTTTTTATTAAGAAGAAAATTCATACATTGTGCACAGTGACATGTCCTTAGTTTATTTATACTGTAGTGTGAGATGCACAGTATCAGATCTCACTTGATAGTAATTAAGCACTACTCAAATGATTAGTTGGGCTCTGAACTTAGATGAGTTTCGCCCTTGTTTCAGTGAGAACAAGGTGTTGCATTGTATTGAAAATACAAACTAGTGAAACTGTGTTTGTCCCCCTCGAGCTCCTCCCTGACTGTTGTCTGTGCACACTCAAGATAGTGTCTGTTATTTTGGTCAAGCTGCTCTAAAACAAGATTCAAAAATATGTATCCAATGTTGTAGGCAACAACATCTGTGGAAAAAAATCTAAGTTGTGAGATAGGGTTACTCATTTCAAGGTGTCTAGCCTGCAGTTTTCAGATAAAATATTCTCCAGTGTTACACAGTGACATGCTGCATTCACTGGAGAGAAAGGGAAATGTGGATACATAGTATGATTAGAAAGTAGTTTGTGTGTGAACAGGTGGTGGCATGTGTAAAACAGACTTTATGGCTGTCATAAACTCTTGGTAGAGGGATGGAGAGGGGAAATCAAGCATCAAATGGCCACAGACTAGGAGAGTTTGAAAGCGACAATAAAAGAAATGGAAAGGGAGATTAGAAGATAGAAAGAGGGGGAGGAAATGGGAAGGAGTGAAAACAGGGTAGAAAGAAGGAGGTCAAAGACAAGGAGCTCAGTGTGTCCTGTAACTTCCTGCAATCAAAATGCATTTCCTCAGAAACATGTAGCAGAGAAAGAAGAGCTCAGCCACAGTATAGAATACATTTACTCAGCTGACAGACACCCTCCTACTGTGAAACAAGCCCCACAGTTGCAGCAATAAAAAACACTTGTGCTGCCTGCCACTGTTGACAGATAACATGGTTAAACTCCAAGAATCATGCTGACTGCATGGGCTCAAGGTAGCTCTGCCGCACAATGTTGACACGTGAAGCCCAACGTTAATGGCAGCTGATTGATATCAGCCCAGGGAGACCCTCTGCAGCCTCTTTGTCCACATTAGCCACTGTTCCCTTTTTAGGGATGAAGTTGTGAATCTATACCAGTTAGTCAGTTACAAGGACAATTATAATATTACCCTGTTAATCATTTAATAAATCCCTTGTGTGGAAATCGCCATATCCTAACATGTTGATTAATCACTCTCACAGTTGCTGTTACCTTGTTTTTTTTTCCTTGATGTTTTCATTCATCCAGATTTTCATGTTTGTCTTATTAACAATTAGAAAATTGCAGGGACCAAACAGACATTATCTTAAGTATGTGCCCATAAAGGATCTCCTGTTGGCTTTAAAACTTATTTATTATATGTTATATGTGTGCTAGAATTGTGTGGGGGATGTTTGTGATGTCACACAAGTTACGCTAATGCCTCAACGTGTAATGGAGAGGATTGTCTGGCCTACTAATGATTGTGCTGTTTGTGTCTTTTTGCACATTAACCTTCTCCGCTGATCGCTGCATGCAGATAACTGGGAGCAAAGTTGCGGTAAGTAGCCCATTATTTATTTGGCTTCTGAATCTTGTTCCTTCTATGCATCTGTCTTCATTCACCCCCTAAACACACACACGCACACACATTTATCTTCTTTTGGAAGGATGTTGAGGATCACGTTCCAAACTGTGCAAGTGAGGTCATTTTTATGGCTTGGATTTTTATTTTCAGCCCTGATATTGCTAATGGGCTGTAATTTGGAAAGGCTATAAATTGCCAACACAATTCCTGCATATAAATGGTAGCACTTTCAAATGAGGGATTTTGAAATTATACTGCCTGAAAATTAACTGGGAGGCCTTTTGTTGGTTTTTGCTGTTTCTCTTTTGAAATGGATTGTAGTGTAACACCTATTAGCATTTGAATATTGTAATACCAATGAAGAACGATAGCTTTTACACAAATAGTCATAATCTGCAATCTAATCTGTTTATCAGAACATGGTTCTTCTGAATGGTTTTAACTGTGTTCATTCTTTCTGAGACACAACGCATACTGAGAATACATATCACTTAAGTCTTTGAGCACACACATATTCATCTACAGCATGTTCGCACACAATTTATACATACACACATTGAAAGTAGTGAATCGCGGAAAAGATATCAAGTACATTTTTTCTGTCATAAACAGAAACAATGGACTATATTTATTTAGTGCAAGTATTCATGGCTATATATTTGAATTTGCAACTCTGTCTTTAAATTAAAGCACAAACCTGTTTTCTTACAAATGCATGTTCTTGTTTTGTTGTTGATGTTGTTTCACTCTCCTTGTTTACAAAAGGCCTAGATAATCTTAACAAATTTAATTTGTGCTATCAATGTATTGGTTATACTTTTGGTTATGTGTTTCTTATCTTCCCAAGTGGCACCCTGTTGCCCCTTTTTTTTTTTTTTTTTAAAGAATGAATTCTGATTTATTTTTAGGTGTTTTTTGGTAAAAGGAAGAAGAAGAAATGCTCTTATTGGTTTAGCAAGTGTTGAATTGCCACTTTAAATGGTATTTCATTGCCTTTTGAGAGCTTCTTACGGATTAAGAGGACTGTAAAGCTTAACAGGAACACAAGCAAGGTAAAGCAACACATTGTGACCTGGCCTCTGCTCTGCCCATGCTCTCAGACAAACCTCGCTCTTTGAGGCATTTACAGAGACATTTTGTATCGATTGCATTTTCTCCTTCTTTATCAAACTGTTCTATTGTGCTTTTATTTCTGTGGGAAGAGTGGGTTTTCAGCTTGGCCTGTATGGATGTGGATGGAGTAGCTCTCGATCAGGAGCAATGGCCACATTGTGTTCAGTAAATGGAATATGACAGAATTATCCCAGCTTGTATCATGACTGCTCATCCGAGATGTGGAGGCCTACTTTCAGAAGTTCTGAAAACCATGTCAAAAGAGGCCAGAGACCCTGGTGAGTTTCTTCAAACTCAAGAGCATACTGAAGCATTTGACCTGACCTTTGTAACCTCTGTGTCAAAGCTGCAGCAATAGTCTACAGATATGGCTAATATACAGAAATATATGAGCTGTCATTCTTAAAAGCCCCACTAAAAGAGCCAAAAACCAGGGAGGGCATTTAGCCTGGTTAGCGGTTGTGGGCTACAGTTAGCTCCCTGCTTTGCTGGCAGATTCCCATTTTCACACTGTCAGCGTGCGTTGGTGGGATAGAGTGCTCTCAGATGTGCTGGAAGGAGAGTGTTGGTTGGGATTGTCTATAGGGAACACGCAACTGTAACTCCTCTGTCTCAGGCATGAAATCTCTCTGGCACTTTCCCCTCTCCCAGTAGAGAATGAGGTGGGAATACAGGACTGTGTGAATTGGCTCTAATCCAGTCTGACCGGCGTGTAAGTGTGCAACACTGCTAAGTCTCATATGCTCTAGCCACCTCCTTAGGCAAGATTGAGGGAAATATGAGCAGCACACATACCTGGGTTAACAGCATGCCTGCAGGTAGACTCAAACAGCCCAGATGGACCAGACACCTCTTCTTTTGCAGTGTGCTGCTGGTGCCTATTGACCACTACGATAGCTTTATAGCGTCAGTCTCTGTAAAGATTGGCCTGATTTACATCACAAGTCAAGGGCCATGTTGTAACAATCAATCAGTGACTCCCGCAGTGTTACTGTGAAAGTAGACTTCCGTCTCTCTGCACTGCCATTGAAAGGCTCTGGGAGTGAGAGTGCTCATGAGTGAGAAAAATGGTGTATGCTCCGTGTGTTGAAAAGCAGAAATCTCCAGAAACACAGGGAGGTGATCAATATCTGTATGACTGGACAGATTACTGCTTATTTCCATGGTAACATGCTGGTCAGCTCTGAGATGTCAGGTGGTGATGGGTAGTGCAGTTGTGTAAACATGTCTATCTCTGTGTATAGTTGTCAGTATGTGGATTTGACCAAAGAACCGAAAACAGATGAGGCTGTATTGACTGTATCTACTTTTATAGAAGAAGTGTTTTAGTTTTCTGTAGAATTATAAAGTGCTGGGCTTTCCATTTCAAAGTGGCCAAGGACATGTTTTGACCTTATTTCAAGGGTGTACGGTTTTGTGGATGATGATGCCTCCCAATTTAAAACTGACAATACAGAGGTCAGATGTGAAATGTGGCAATAATCTTGAGCAAATCATCTAAAACCTAGCATTTATATGTCATTGAATATAGCTTAAAATTACTACAAGGTCATTCATTTTTATTAATTTAATCCAAGTGAAAGTGCTCTGTGGCTTTATATTTGACAACATTTGACAAAAAGCCTTGAACCTTGAAATGTTTTCCGCATTCAGGTTTAGAAGAAAAATTTGATTTGCCTGCAATGAAGGTGAGGTATTTGTATCTCTCTTACTGATTTGTTTTTCTTCTTACCCTAATCTATTCACAAGTAGTCCTGCAGCTACCAATTATTTTTTACTTCTCAATTTATAAATGATTGTTTTTGATAACTTAACAATAATTAAGCCAGGAATGACAAATTCCCATCCAAAGCATTCAAAGTCAGTAAGCGATGTCCGCACATTGGATTTTTGACTGCTCGTCAGACAAAATAAGCAAAGTTATTCAATTTACAATAATATAAAACAGAGCGAAGCAAGAAAAATCCTCACATTTGAGAAACTACAATGTACATTTATGTAAATATTCCCAATGAAATGAATGACTATGAATATGTTTCTATTGTGTGATTGGTTGAGTTTGTGTTTAGCCAAGGTGAATTATCTGTGCTCTTGTAACTGCTGAGGATTTACAGAATGTAGGATAACCAGTAAATGAGTAGTTACAGATAAGGCCAGAGGTTTGCAAAGCATCTAGATGAGAAACGAGGGAGGCAAAAAGAGAGAGTTGCATGGATATTAAGACATGCAGACATATGGCTCCTCCTTAACTCCAATCAAGTGCTCGTTCACTGTGCCAGGAGTGCTTACGAAGGACTTAAAAAAAACAAAACAAAAAGAACAAGAAATATGGTGAGCCTGAAAGGAAATCAAAGCGTCCTCCCTGCTTCATTCCCCTCTTTACCTTTTAAAACCACATGGCTCAATAGGCTGTTTTGTTTCAAGCAAGCTATTAAACTGGGTGCTGAGGGTTGAGCAGATTTGATGTGGCACATGTCCTTGGTGCTTTAAAAGAATGGCAATGAAAAATTAATCAATAGCGTGTGCCTCCCATGCCCTGAGCCAGTGTTCACCATAGATTCTATCTTAAATTAAGATCAAGGAAACATGCTCTGGAGGGGACTGTTTGAATAAGATGTTTCTCTGATTGACTGAAGGCAACTTTTAGAGTTCATCTGATGGACATTAAAAGTTGCTGGGAGTGAGATAAGGAAGGATTTATTTGACAAACTACTGTTGAATAGCGTATCTGCAAATCTGTAGTCAGATGTCGTTTTTAATGGAAATCAAATATTTGCTGCTTCATTTCCTCAAATGCTTTTCTTTAGTCAAAATCTAGTCATAATCTAGTTTCCAGTAATCAGTAATAACTCAGTTTCCTTGCTTTACTGGGAAGTTTGAGAGCATGGTCATGTGTAGAACCGTATTTCCATATCGAAATGCCAAAAATATGGGTACCTGCACATCAAAACATTGCTCTGCAGTGCCACTAGTGGTTTTTACATTTTTTTCCACAACCTCCGTTGTAGAGATTTGGAAACACAAGCTTTTGGTCGGTCTCAAACACAATTGTGTGAGATGACTTATGTTAAATTGAAGTTTTTTGGTAGGCTTTCGAAGGCTTGTTCTCCTTGCCCCAATCAATGTAGTTGCCAGAGTCTGTCTTTCCCAAATCTCTGAAGTGAAGAGTAAAGTGTTTAAGTGTACTTGTTTTCATACTGGGCGTAACAGTAAGTGTAAGTGTGTCAATCAGATCTTCAGTATTTAAACTTTTAAAGCAATAAGTCAACTTACAAATCTCCACAAAGGTCATATGATCTGGAGTAAAATTGCAGATTCATTAGATAAGGAAGGCAAAATTATTTACTACCTACTGTGACCGGCCCTCATCAGTGATGATATGATGAAAAATGATTATTATATGCCATATGCTGTCACAAACAAAACAAACTGTTAAAAACTATCCAACAAGAGATGACAGACATGCACAGGAAGTTTACCCTTCGGTCACCTGTGCGACACCTGTAATTTAGTTACTTTGACATTAAATTCCTTTCTCATAAAGTGTTTATTTTAACCCCTTTAATGCTGTTATCAGAGCAGCACTTTATATTGTGAGGACCATCAGTCATACCACAGTTGCTTAGAGCTCAGCCAGGATGACAACAAACAAAAATGTACAATGTTCGTTTTCACCCCCAACCTTTTGAATTTTGATTTGTTGATTGTTTTATATAGGATTATTACACCTCTCTCTAAATATTCTGTGAACCCATATTGGATTATGGGAAAGCAACGGTATTTGAATAATGGCATTCACAATTGAATTAAGCCACATCGCATTGGAACACCTGTTTCTGTGTCTTACCCACTCTTGAAGATCTTTCATACATAGATGCAATTTAACTTGTGATGAAGTTCACTTTGGTGAAGGATAGATATACTAGTGCACTTAGTTAACTAGTTTAATTGTGTATTAGCTTGGATCGCATTTGTCATAAAATGTTGAACTTTATGGTCTACATGCAATTTATCAATTACTGTTGCTGGTTTCTGTCGAATGGCTTGTCCTCAGGCATTCATGGTTGGATTGACCTTTGTGGGCTGTAGAAGAAGCAAAGGTTTAGTGGTGACAGAGGGTGGGCTGTGTGGGAAGGATAAAGTCAACACCAGCTCCCATTGGGGATGAGGAAAAGAGGTTACTTTTCCATCAGCATTTATCTTCTTTTATCCTTCCTTCCTTCTCCCCTCACACATCTTCTCTCTATACAACATAAGTCTTTTCAAAGGCAGAAACAATCATTCCTCTTCAATCAGAAGGGGAGAGCTGGATCTCGTTGTTTTGAAGGGAACATAAAAGACTTAAGTGGTCACAGTATGCTGATGTTGGATTGAACAGTGGCTATGGCAGTGCTTTATAGCCTATGTATTTGTGTTGGTGTCACATGCTTGAATGTCTGTGCATGTGGTAAGTAGCACTGTTTTTCTCCGTGCAGTTCCAATAGACTTGGAAATTAGGCTACAGCTTGGATTTAGATATTGTGCTGCAGCGATAGAGTATGATAGAGTATTTTTTGAAAGGGGGAGAGAGGAAAAAATAGGATTCTTAGTTCTGTTGATTGCATATCTGTGAATTTTATGTACTGTATGCACATCCCCACACCAGTGATGGAGCTTGTGAATACTGGCTATGCTCTCAGTTGTACATCTCTCCCCCACAGCTCTGTCACACACTCAATGGCACTGTCGGCATCCTCAGCTCGGCAGGAGGCTCCTGCAGGGCCGCATTAGGCTCCATAAACTTTATAGCATATTTTTACAACCTGCCTCTCTGTATGCATCCACTATCACATCCTATCGCATCTGCTTTAACTGTTCACACAGCTGTGAAATTCTGTGTATCCCCATGTTTTATGGTTGCCTGCTCCTTCAGTCACTCCCGATTTCTTTATTTGCTTCTTTAGCTTTTTGAGATCCTTCTATACGTCTGTGTATATTTAGCAGTTATTGGTTGCTTTGGCTGATGGAGTTGTCTGCTTTTTTCAGATGGGAAAAAGACTTCAGACTTCACCCTGACATTATGTGGGCTTCCAATTCCAATGCAGGTTGTGTCCACAACACCATATGCATAGACCCTGATGATTTGTAATATCTTTGTTTCAGAACTTTTTAAGGACAGGAAGGACAAAGAGAGGCTGCTGTTGACAGGGACCAATGGTTAACATGAGTGGAAACAAAAGTTGTTGTAGTTGTCGGGTTTGGAGAGAGTCACATTGATGGCCTGTTTATAATCCCCCCTGCTCTTGCAGTAAGCCAACCAGGCCCTGTGGGAGCGCCTTACTGCTCAGCCAACTAGTCCACTCAGCACAACTGAGTGCTAACAAGGTATAGTCTCTACCTATCAGCTACAGTGTTTTCATAGCGCTGTCATACTTGGACGCACAAGAGGAAAGCCACATAATCGCCTCATCAACAGCCAGGTTCCCCCAATTCCCCAGACAGCTCTCTGTTGTAATGATTGGTGACATGATCAAGGCCAGATCACTTGCTGTGTTGTTGTCTGGCTTGCAGTTTCTTTTCTAAGGGTGCTCGGGAGAGATGGGCCACAGTTTGTCAGCCTTCAAGCTGTATCACTTTTTAGCTGTTTACCAGTAGCACGCGGCTTGTTGGTTGGCCCTTTCTCTCTAGTGAATGAATGAGTATAAATAAACTAGCCATGTGATATAAAGGCTCAGGCTGCTATGACTTACTTTAAACTTGGTTGGTAAAGCATAGGTTAGCTGTGCCAGAGAATGAGGGTTTTATTCTGACTCAGTTGGCACTACATCTTCTTCATGTGAGCTGGCTGCTAGGATGCTCTTAAACTGCCAAACTGGTCGCAGTTTTTTGCAGATTACATGGTCTCTCCTTTGTCTGCTTTCTGTTGTGCCCTGCCAAACTTTGCAACTTTGTATATTAAAGGAAAAGAGTAGTTTGAGTAGGTCTTTAGGGGTGTTTTACAACAAAGCTGATGGCATTGGATCTTAGTTTTGTTTGGCTTGCTGAGAGTGTATCATTCTAAATGTCATGAACACAGTAGCATGTCTTGCATGGTCATGGTCTGCCTCTACTGAGACAGAGGTGGCAACAGCTGCAGTTCTCCAGCCAGTATTGTAGTACTGAAGGCCAGCACTTGGTGGCAGTGGGTGCCCATTGAATTGGCCAGTTGGTGCAATGCATAGGGGCCAAAAAGCCACATTGTTGTTATGGAATTGACCTAACGGGTTTCTCTCAGCCCACGTAGCCCACTGCTATGTGTGCCACTAATGCCATTTGTTTGACGTCTGATCTTTAAAGGGGAGAATAAGTGTGAAATGGCTCAAAAGCATTCAAATTGGTCTGTCTTCTCTGATCAATACTTTCACTCTCCTACTGTAGACAGAGGGGAGGGGTGGTGGTGGTGGATGGAGGATAAAGAACAGATTCATCATTATTATCTTTACTGTGTACCGATTCGGGGTTCAAGTGAGACTGCCTCTGACATGGTGGAAGACAGCCAACCTCTACGGGGTCCACTCGATTTTTTTCCTTTCTGAAGCTTCACTTGCACGAACAGGGCCTGTAAGGAAGCACATCTTGCCTTACCTGCCATCGACAAGACCTGTTGTATTGACCGCTCTTTTATGCAATCATACCTGAATTATTTAGTAGACCGACCCCACACTGATGAACAGATGCAGTCCCTTACCAACAACACATCAGTTATGCTTACAGAACCACACCATTGACACCACTGTCTTTGCTTCTGGTTCTCTCTGTATATCCCTCTTTTATATTATGCTCACAGACTGACACCACATCACTGTCTCACTCTTTGTGTGTATTCCATTGCAGTTGCTTTCCCTCAGAGATGTGAACATGAAATCTCTATCTCTTTTCTGACCCCACCTCTCCATGAGAGCCATATTTGCTCATTGACACCCTGTGCTCTTGACATGACACAGATTCTTCGCCACATGTGTTTTGCTGAAACATGGTCTCGGTTGGGTATGGCTTTCGCTTATGGCCCAGGTTGTTTTCCAGTACAGAGTGGTGACAGAGAGTGGCAGAAAAGCACACTTTGCTCCCCCACACGTGCTGTGCTCACTATTTCGACCTTGTCTTTCGACTCAGGTGCCCTCACTAACATACCACATACATTTTTAATGCACAGCCATACGATGGTCTTGTTTTTCTTCAGGTGCTGTGCCAAATAAATATGAGTAAAATAAAGAAAAAAAATGTTCATCCCTGCTGATATTTTCACATTTGTCGTAAAGGCTTTTGGCTCTATCAATTGGTGGTCAAAATGTATCCAACACTTCTTTAGAATGGGGCCACTTACTAGATATTGGCCTGAGGCTGATTTGATGGCAGATGTATAGTGTTCCAAGTGGTGATGTCCTTGATGTTGGCTATAGACCCAGCGTGTGAGGTGACATCCAATCATGTTGAGATGGCTGGCCTGTGTGTTTATGTCCCGAGTGGTCTTGAGAGATGATCTGTTTAATGCTGATTGGGTGAATGTCTTCTTCACACCTGAGATGCTGGCCTTGAATCAAACATACTCTGCCACTGGATGTGATAAAAACACAGGACCTTACAATGCAGACCCCTGATGTGTATAATTACACAGTCATTTAATAAGACAAGCAGCAAATTCAGTGTCATGTGTGAGGTGTTTTTCTTCTTTCCTGTCAAGATTTCCCATGTTAGCTTTCAGTTGGCTGTCTCTCTGCTGCCGACGGGTGTTGTTTGCTAGATTGTTTGTGTGTCACCTCACATGTCTCTGTGTGAGGAGGAAGAATTTTCTACCACAAAAGAATGAAATTGAGAGGGAAAAAAGTTCGTTCCAAGCCCTGTAAGTAGAACAAAAGAACAGGAAAAAAAATCTTGATGTTATTATGCCGACAACATCTTCTGAGCTTCTGATATAAATGAACTAAGGGTTCTAAAATTGTCATTTGAATTATGCCTTTCATCTCCCCATGGTTTTTAGTGAAGCAGTTCAGCCCAAGTCTCTAGTGAATGTTTTTTCTTCCCCTGTTTGCATTTCTGAACAAGCGCCATAACCGTAATGAATTCTATTATTTTAAAACCAATTACTGTTAGTTGGGAGCTTTTTCACCGCTGTTGTCACGCTCTCTGAGGAATAGTGCTGTTGCAGTGTCGACTGCACTCAAAGCTGATGGTATTTCTTCGTATTTCCCTTACCACCCATACTATTGTAGTTTTCTGTTGTTACTATACAGCACCTCCTCCATACAGTGTTCATATAAACCAGGATTTAAACAATCAGAGCAATGAAGGATCTGTTTGGTATGTTTTTAGTTGACTAACATTTTGTGTAATGTTTGCTGTCTTTGAATGAGAAGGAATTCTAAATATAACACCAGAAATGCAAGGCATACTGTTTCCTTGGCCATGATTTTTTAAAGGAAAATTACAGGAGTAAAAGTAATGATCTGATTGTTGTTTTATGTTTTTTTTTTTTTTTTAAATGTTTTTATTTTATTTTATATATTTTAATTGAGGTTTGTAATAATGTTTTTGCTCAACAAAAGGGAAGATCTTGCACTGTATTTGTATCTAATATCTTAGAAATTTAGTTCTTAGTTTTCCATCAAAAGCAGCTATAGTGAGACCATAGAAAAAATCTGAAAGGACTACAAAATGTAATGCCAATAGCTGATAAACATTATATATATTTTTGTAGAATATGAAATGAGACATCTCAGAATCTGATGACTGCTTGATTTTTAATTATCTGTAGGTTTATTTGAATGTTATCCTAAAAAAACAAGCTACCACATTAACAAAAGATTCAAGACTGGCATAAAAGACAGTGTGTTGCATATGGGGGGTAGACACATGCATGGGATGCAGGGCCTATGCTGAATGGAATTTCTGAAAGGTTTTTCTTTCTTTCCCTTTTTCCTTATTATATGTAATTAATGCTTCCTGGTCAAACAATGGAGTGTCATTTAAAATCATGTTAGACGACACAGTGTCCTTTGTTCATAATAATTGTATTTATTCGTGATTTATGTGAAGTCTTGTAAGGACACTATTACGAAGTTTCTCTTTGACACTGCTCTCCATTATTTTATTTTCTAAGCATAGGACTAATTGAATCCTGCTTCCATGCTTGGAAGGTGGGCCTTTTTGTTCGCTTTTTCCAAAATTTTGTTCTCTAATAGAGCCACTTACATTCAGTCACTTTGTGTGCAACTTCAAGTTGCATACTTGGAAGTTGTGGTGAACTCTACAGAACTACACAATGATTTTTATGCTCAATCGCAATAACTTAACCTTAATAAGCATATAGTATGTTCCCATAAGCACATACACACACACACACAATGAAAGGGAGAAGGAAAGAGAGAGATTAGACACGTTCACTCATTAAAAGCCAGCCACTCATTCTGCCCTAAAGATTGATTTATAGCTTATTTAATAAGCTGAAAGGTTACCTCAAAACAGATTTTCTCCATAATTGACCAATTTAGTGCCGCTCGATAAGCATTCATGTCAAGCTGAGATGTTGTGGTATTTCTGTCTCTCTCCCTTCCCCCCTCTCTCTCTCATGTGTTACCACTGATATTACAGGGCCATGATTAGTTATTAGAGGAGGTATGAAATATTCAACATGTTGTATTTTGGATGTTAACAGGGTGGGGTCCAAAACCTGGGCCCAAATGGCTGTAGCATTAGTTAGCATCACTGAATGTTCTCCTAATTAGCTCACTTTGCCCAGCAGCTGTCTGCTATTAGGGTCCTTTGTTCCAGATGTTATCTCATTAGAATGGCATTGATCATCCTAATGACTCTGGGAGAGATTATTGGTCCACATTAGTGTGACCCACTTGCACCCTCTTTCCCTGAGGTCACACCACAATAGCTTCACCCATCCATATGTTCAGTTGACGGTTTAAGTATGGCGGCCACTTCCTCTAATCATGGTTACTTGTATGTGGAAATCCAGCAAATGGGAAGCGGGGAATGCGAGTAGTGCTGCATGCTAGTTGCAAACAGGGTAATTTGTGGACATTAAGCCCATTCTTAGTGTTTGTCAGTTTGCTAATGCTTAGTGTACACAGTTCCCTATCTGTGGCCCTAGTGTCATTGCACAAATGGCTTTTCTTTATAAATGGGTTGACTGGGCTTAAACTACATGTTTTTGTTTGATTCACATTATGTTCCAGTTTGACAGAGTAAAGGCTAACAGTTTGTGTTACTTGTCTGTAAAAGCAAGGTTCCTGAAGCAAGGATATTTGGTATTGTCTGCTTTTATATTCAAAACATCTAATAGAAATACGATTCAGTATTCAGAGTCACTGGTGATATTGAGTGGTCTCATTCATATTATTCTACCCAAGGCTTTCATTTTGTGCATTTGTGTGTGTGTGTGTGTGTGTGTGTGTGTGTGTATGTGTGTGTCTGTTTTTGAGTGGTGTTTGTGTGTGTGCATGCATGAGTGGGTTTGCTAGTTTATTTTTTTTGTGTGTGAATGTGGTGCTGCTGAAATAGGAAGAGAGGGGGCATTTGAGTCCTGATCTCACATTTTGGTCTTGGTCTGAGTAGCTTTGTGGACAGACGAGGCTTTGCCAGGGCATCACTGACAGCTAAGAAGCAGGCAGTTCCCTCCCCTGCCACAACAAGCACAGAGCACAGAAGTACACATAAATCTGTGCGCCTCATCCCTTTGTTTCCCCTTTCTGCCAGACTCGAAGCTGGCCATCTCAGAATTCTGTAAAGCCATCGAGCCATCATTTCACATTCATGCTGAGAGAGAGCGAGGGCGTAAAGACGGGGTAAAGAGGAAGACAGTTAAAGAAGAAATATAGATGGAAAGAAAGGTGTAAGGTTGAGAGTAGGATTGGGTAGAGACAAGAAGGGAGAGAAAGAAAGGAGTTCAATTCCTCAGACAACGCTGTAAACCTGCCTTCTGCACCAAAATGTGCCTCTGTGGTCGGCTAGTTTCCTACATGACTCTCTGATCTCTTTTTCCTGCTGCATGAATACTTAATGTATTAACTTGGCGCCTCTGTTTTATACTTTAGACTCAAATGTGCAGTAAAACAATCATGCTTAATTGCATCCATCTCAGTGGTTCAGTCTTCAGGTTTTCAGGCTCCACGGCCTAATGAAAACGGAGAGGCATCAGTTTAATTATAATGTACTCGCCTCTTATCGAGGAGAGATTGTTTTTATTTGGAGCCCTAATGAATTTCTCATCAGTTTGTTATTAACATTGTGCTAGCTGGGGCTCAAGTGGGGAAGCAGCCAATTACATGGCTTTGTTCTCCCTGATGGACAAGTATTTGTGCCTCCGTTGAGGGAGAAATAACTTGTGAAAATGCTACGGGAAAAAACCTAGCTACATCTTCCCGCCATCTACTGCCAGATACTTTTCTGCTTCAGGTAAAGGGTAGTGTGTGTGTGTGTGTGTGTGTGAGTGTGCTGTTTCTTGAAAGGTCTTTCTACTTACGCCAGCTAGGTGTGCTTTTCTTGTCACAGCTGGCTCATCAGTTGATCAGATCTGTTTTAGAAAGATGATGGCTGGCAGCTGTAATAATGGCTTAATCTAAAGCAACACTGGTGATTGTATAGATGGCCTATTCAGCTGTATGTAACATGACATTCGCAAATCCGACCATTGTTTTTTCCCGGGCCCATTTCAAAATGAGCTATTACAACATTGGGTGCACCGAGTACAGTGAAATGAGGACATGTAATGATAATTTGACATTCTTATTCATGACCCTGGCTGTATATGGCATAGCTTTCTTAACCTAAAACCTATTTGGAAGTAAACTAATGGGATACGAAGGGAACATAATGATGTGTGGGGCCTTGTTATTTGCCTTTGTTCACAAAACACTTCCCTAGTTTATTGCATTTTACGGTTGAAGGGCTTGATCACTAGTATTATGGCTTTGTAAATGGGAGTCAATAAATTACCCTCTGATTAAAGACGATGCCCTCACTTTAGGTGTGAGAGCCATTCGCTATGCATGGTTAGCATGAGTCTTTTTGTCTGTACTAGTTTAATCACTTTAATTCCTCTTTCATTTTAGCTCCCTTCATCTCCATAACTCTCTGACTTGTCCCTGACAGTTGAACGTGGCACAAACATTTTTTTATGCTGAGTTCTGGAAAGCTTTTGGGTGGGGAGAGGGGCTTTCGCGTGCATTTAAATGAGTCCGTTATCTCTCTACACATGATTTACCTACTTCTAGGTCCAGACAGTCCCTAATACGTGTCTCCTGTTGAATTGGACATGGTGATTTATGTAAGACCTGAAGCTTGCTATTGCCCTCTTCTTTTTTTCTTCCATTTACTGTATCTGTATGCAAATGAAAAGATTGTAGTTTTCAAAAAACAAAACGAACAAAAAAAACCTCTCCACAAAGTAATCTCTTAAAGAAAGGGATAAAAACACAGGTTTAAAAAAAAAAATAAAAATCTTAGACCAAGGAACTAAACGCATAAATTGACATGGATATTGCCATTTTGAATAAAAAGATATTACTACATTACTATAGTGGTTATACGTTGTTTTGTGACTATAGTTAAATGGTTTTGTTGTATAGTTTACTGTAAATGATGGGCTTTGTAATATAACACAACAGTAAAATGTTCCACACTACTTCAGAGACACCAAAGACTGTGGAAGGTATCTAATGTTGCTGACTGTAAAATGTTGGAAACGGTATGTATTAACTTTTTCACCTGCTTAGCCAAATTAACATGTCTTCCCCCATTACCCTTTTTCTATTTACTTAAGTAAAAACAAAAATGCAAATATGTTAAAGTCAAGAAAGCTTCACAAAGTTTTTTTTTTTCTGCATAGTTGTTTAAACTATGCCTCTTAATTACTGGTGGTTTCCTTATCTTATTCATAAATGCAGCTCCTCACTGAAAACATGAAGTGGAGTTATGGAAAAACAAGGATGTGGTAAATAACAAGACAGATGGTTCAGGTCTGTTGACAGAAGCTTTATGCATGGAAACAAGGGAAGAGAATTGCACTGCATTTCTGCTGACCCCTTAACTTTGGGAAAAGAAAAACGCCCCCTCCAGCTCCCAAACCCACCGGTTTGTTTCATGCATCTTAAAACCTCAGTCACACTGATTGATACACTGTGGAATACCCCCAAGCTTCATTTTCTCTTGAAAAACCATACAAGTTCCCAAAAGCACAGCAGACTTGAAGGCCATTATGGGACTGAAGAACCACAAGCTACGCAAAATAATAATCTGTTGCACCCCCCACCTTACCCCCACCCCTGTCCCATTCTCTATGTTCCATTAATGAATGAGAAAATAAAATATCAAAGCAAAAAAAAAAAAAATTAAATAAATAAATGTGGCAGACATCATTTATTGATTACATCTGGGTCTAGTTTGGGATAGGTTGTAACTCACTGACTGCATAAACAGTCTGCTGTTACATATTGAAATGCATAAGAATTCATTATGCTAGAATAGGAATATTGAACTGGTTTTGAGAAACTTGAGACCAAGACATGTTCTGCACATGTCTTACTGTGCATGATGGCATTTGTGTGGGTTCATCAATTACCAAAGATAATTAACACTTTTCTAGCCACTGTTCTTGTCCAGTAGGATGATTTTGACATCTCATATTGATTGTCTTCTGTTTTGTGTTCTCAGTGGCTTCAACACCACAATGTGTTTGTGTGCAGTACAGGTGCCTATCCTTAGTCTAGACTCCTCTGCCAGGTTTAGGTCCTACTCCCTCAGTCTGGATTAGTCCCACTGCTGGAGGAGGATGAGTGGAGGGAGTCAGGAGGATAATGAGGGCATGGGGTGGGCCCAGGGGCAGCCAGCAGGGCTAGGTGGATCTGCCTGTGGTGCTAAGCCTCTTAACTCACTGGCATCCTCTAACTGGTAGAACACCACACATTGCCTTCGTGACAATGTGTATAAAGCAACATATGTCCTACAGCAGACATACCTGTAACTCCAGTAGCCACATGATAATCAACAGTCTGAGTGGATCAAAGCTTGAGGGAGGTGTGTGATGATCAAGCATATTTCATTAAGTTTCATTAAGGGGCATTTGCATGTTACCCATAACACGTGTGGTAGTCCTGAATCCACAGAAGAATGAGAAATGAGCTCGTTTGAATTTCATATAACCAAAGATACCTTTTTAAAAAAATTAAGCATATCGTGTCTTCAGTAGCAGACTCTTTCAGCACCATGGAGAGCGATAAAAACTCTGTGTGAGCACTGAAAGCATCCTGTGCCTCTTTTCCCACATATTCCTCTTTTTCCTTGCCAAATGCGACCTTGTGTGTGTATGTATATATGTGTGTGTGTATGTATATGTGTGTGTGTGTATGTATGTATATGTGTGTGTATATATATGTGTGTATGTATGTATATGTGTGTATATATGTATATGTGTGTGTATATATATATGTGTGTATATATGTATATGTGTGTGTATATATGTATATGTGTGTGTATATATGTGTGTATATATGTATATGTTTGTGTATATATGTGTGTATATATGTATATGTGTGTGTATATATGTGTGTATATATGTATATGTGTGTATATATATGTGTGTATATGTGTATATATGTATATGTGTGTGTATATGTGTATATATGTATATGTGTGTGTATATGTGTATATGTGTGTGTATATGTGTGTGTGTGTGTGTATATGTGTGTGTGTGTGTGTGTGTGTATATGTGTGTGTATATGTGTGTGTGTATATGTGTGTGTGTATATGTCTATATGTGTGTGTGTATATGTGTGTGTGTGTGTGTGTAAATATATATGTATGTGTATATATGTGTGTGTGTGTGTGTGTATATATGTGTGTGTATACACACACATATTCCTCTTTTTCCTTGCCAAATGCGACCGTGTGTGTGTATATATGTATGTATGTATGTGTATATATGTATGTATGTATGTATGTATGTATATGTGTGTGTGTGTATATATGTATATATGTATGTATATATATATGTATATATGTGTATGTATATATGTATGTGTATATATGTATGTATATATATGTGTATGTATGTAT